>SJYW01001686.1:854503-893301 GCA_006410735.1 Raphicerus campestris
ATCTGAGGTTATTGATATTTCTCCCAGCAATCTTGATTCCAGCATGTGCTTCATCCAGCCTGGCATTTCACATGATGTACTCTGAATATAAGTTAAATAAGCAGGGTGACAATATATAACCTTGACGTACTCCATTCCTAATTTGGAACCAGTCTGTTTTTCCATGTCTAGTTCTGACTGTTGCTTCCTGATCTGGATACAGATTTCTCAGAAGGCAGGTCAGGTGGTCTGATATTCCCATCTCTTGAAGCATTTTCCATGTTTCGTTGTGATCCACACAGTCAAAGGCTTTTGCATAGTCAATAAAACAGAAGTAGACATTTTTCTGGAATTCTCTTGCTTTTTCAATGATCCAACTGATGCTGGCAATTTGATCTCTGGTTCATCTGCCTTTTCTAAAACCAGCTTGAACATCTGGAAGCTCATGTTTCATGTATTGCTGAAGCCTGCCTTGGAGTATTTGAGCATTACTTTGCTAGTGTGTGAGATGAATGGGATTGTGCAGTAGTTGGACATTCTTTGGCATTGCCTTTCTTTGGGATTGGAATGAAAATTGACCTGTTCCAGTCCTGTGGCCGCTGCTGAGTTTTCCAAATTTGCTGGCATATTGAGTGCAGCAGTTTCATAGTGTTGTCTTTTAGGATTTGAAATAGCTCAACTGTAATTCCATCATTTCCTCTAACTTTGTTCATATTGATGTTTTCTAAGGCCCACTTGACTTCACATTCCAGGATGTCTAGCTGTAGGCGACTGATCACACCATCATGATTACCTGGGTCATGAATATCTTTTTTGTATAGTTCTTCTGTGTATTCTTGCCACCTCTTCTTAATATCTTCTGCTTCTGTTAGGTCCATACCACTTCTCTCCTTTATTGTGCTAATCTTTGCATGAAATGTTCCCTTGATATCACCCATAAAGTCAGACCATTCCCTTCAAAAGGAGGTAGGACAAAAATATAAAAGACAAAAAGAGAGACAAAAGAGTTAGGGATGGAGACCTGTCCTGGGGAGAGAGTCATGAAGGAGAAGTTTCCATGCAGTAGGAAACCCTCTCACAGGCAGGTCTGTGTGGAGTTTTGGAATCTCAGAAGGCAACCTAACCAGGGGAAAAACAAAAACTAAAACACCACGGAATACATGCCTAACTGCAACTGCAGAAAAGAGAACTTTTCTGTGAAAAGCTCTAACCTAACAACCTAATCTGTAGCCTGGCCCTCTCACAGAACGAAGGATTGGGTGAATACCAAAGGAGAGCTAGTAGGCTTCTTACCAGCCCCTCCCTACTCAGAGGCAGAGAGGCAGGCTTGCAACAGCCAGAGCTGGAAGGCAAGAAGCTGCTGTAATCTCAACCCCAGAGACAGCATCTTCCACCAACCTGTGAGCAGGCTCCTAGCTTCCAACCATGTCTTCCTGAGATTCTGGATGGTTGACATCCACCAGGAGGGTCACAGCCTGAGACTAGCTCTCCAGAGGAGACACATGGCACATCTGAGATGGTACTCCCATGGTGCACCGAGGAAAGCGAGTGGCTGGGACCTGGGAGGTGATTAAGACATATGGCCCACCTGGGACAGTGCACTCGCCAATCTCCTGGTTGCCTGAGCTTCTCAGACCTAGGAAGGGCACAAGATGAACGCCCAACCCACAGAGACTGAACCAGAACTGTGTCTGAGTGTCTCCTGTCACTCAGCAAGGGCAGGGGCTCTGGGTCCAGCAGACCTGGGTATGGCATAAGCCTCTTGGAGGAGGTTGCCATTAACCCTACCATAAAACTGTGAGAGCTTACACAGGACTGGGGAATCAGTCACTTGGAGGGCACAAACAAAACCTTGTGTGAACCAGGACCCAGGAGAAAGGAGAAGTGACTGCACAAGAAACTGACCCAGATGTGGCCATGAGTGATCAGGAGTCTCTAGTGGAAGCGTGAGTCCACAGTGGCCTGCTGCAGTGTTGGGGGAACTGAGTGCAGCAACGTGTACATGGGACCTTTTGAAGGAAGGGACCTCATCTTCATTACCTCCATCTTAGTTTGGTCTCAGGTCAGTCAACAAGGAGGGAACACAGCCCTGCCCATCAATAGAAAATTGGATTAAAGATTTACTGAATATGGCCCCACCCAAGAGAACAAGACCCAGTTTCCCCCTCAGTCAGTCTCTCCCATCAGGAAGCTTCCATAAGTCTCATCATTATCCGTCAGAGGGCAGACAGAATGAAAACCATAATCACAGAAAACTAACCAAACTGATCATATGGAACACAGCCTTGTCTAGCTCAATGAAACTACAAGCCATGCTATGTAGGGTCATCCAAGACAGGCGGGTCATGGGGGAGAGTTCTGACAAAATGTGGTCACTGGAGAAGGGAATGCAAACCACCTCAGTATTCTCGCCTTGAGAACCCCATAAATAGTATGGAAAGGCAAAAAGGTATGACACTGAAAGATGAACTCCCTAAGTCAGTAGCTACCCAGTATGCTACTGGAGAAGAGTGGAGAAATAACTCCAGAAAGAATGAAGAGTTTGAGCCAAAGCAAAAACAACACCCAGTTGTGGATGTGACTGGTGATGGAAGTAAAGTCTGATGCTGTGAAGAGCAATATTGCATAGGAACCTGGAATGTTAGGTCCATGAATCAAGGCAAATTGGAAGTAGTCAGGCAGGAGATGGCAAGAGTGAACATCGACATTTTAGGAATCAGTGAATCGGCGAATTTAATTCAGATGACCATTACCTCTACTACTGTAGGCAAGTATCCGTTAGAAGAAATGGAGTAGCCATCATAGTCAACCAAAGAATCTGAAATGCCGTACTTGGATGCAATCTCAAAAATGAAAGAATGATCTGTGTTCCTTTCCAAAGCAAACCATGTAATATCACAGAAATCCAAGTCTATGCCCCTACAAGTACTGCTGAAGAGGCTTAGGATAGATTTATTTTCTCCCACATGAAAGAAGGAACTTCAGGACTGATATAGTGGCTTTGAGATCATTGAGGAACCTAGAATCTTTCCCTCTTTAACTCTGTCAACCTCCACCTATGGCTTTCATATAGTGATGAAAAGGAAGATTAAAAGAGGATGCTTCTGAAATTGGAGCTAGGATGCATGGGTTAGGGCAGCAATTATTTTTATAGTCAATTTTGGGTATATGTATTTACCATATACAAGTATTATTTTGATTAAACATGATACAAAGGATGAAAGAAATTTTAAAGAAAAAGATTCATTTTGCATTCCTTTAGCTCAGATGTCACTTTCTCAAATAAATCATGTTGATCATCTTTCTAAAATGCCACAATTACTCTTCTCACCTGCAAGAAACTCTCTAGTTCATCTTGTTTTTATTTTTCATTAGCAGTTACCATTATCTGCAATCTAGATGTTTATTTGTTTATGTGTAAATTGATACATCCTTTAACTAAATGTAAGTTCTGTAAGGCAAGGGACATTTAAAAATTATTTATTTATTCATTTTGTATTGAAATATAGCTGATTTACAGTATATCAGGTGTACAGCCAAGTGACTCAGATATACATACATTTTCTTTTTCACATTCCTTTCCATTGTAAATTATTACAAGATATCAAATACAGCTCCCTGTGCTATAAAATTCAGTTGCTCAGTCACATCCATTTCTTTGTAACCCCATGGACTGTAGCACACTAGGCTTCCTTGTCCATCACCAACTCCCGGAGCTTACTCAAACTCATGTCCATCGAGTTGGTGATGCCATCCAACCATCTCATCATCTGTCATCTTTTCCTCCTGCCTTCAATCTTTCCCAGCATCAGGGTCTTTTCCAATGAGTCAGTTCTTTGCATCAGGTGGCCAAAGTATTGGGAGTTTCAGCTTCAGCATCAGTCTTTCCAATGAATATTCAGGGCTGATTTCCTTTAGGATTGACTAATTTGATCTCCTTTCTGTCCAAGGGACTCTCAAGAGTCTTCTCCAACATCACAGTTCAAAACCATCAATTTTTTGACACTGAGCTTTCTTTAAGGGTCCTTGCTTCTCTATTTTATGTATAGCAGTGTGTCTAGTAAACACAAATTCCCAGTTTATCCTTTCACCCTTTTCTCTCTCTGGAAAATCTTGTGGTTGGAGAGAATATTGGAATGGAATTGCATGACTGAGTACATAAAATGACTTGTCTCACATACCCAGAGAGCTATGCTCTTATTTGTTTACTGCGCTTGGAAGAGACATTTAAGAGTAGTATACTGGCATATTAGACTCCATGTAATTTTTATCCTTTTGTTACATCGCTCAACTAGGAGCACATCAAGTAGAATTGAGGCTTTATAAAAGGACGTGAAAAGTGCTAAAAGTTAGAAACATTTAACCATTTTGAGAAACTTTGTATTTCTCTAAAATACTCACAGAGGCTTTATCTTATACCTATATTTATTCCCAGAGATATCAAATGAAGTTAATGTACATGTCTTTGATTTTAATTTTCTTAGCACTTTTTTTTTTAGCAATTGGAATAGGTGGTTACCTCCTAAATTCTGCCACAGACTTGTTATTATGTCATACTAATCATAATCCCCAATCATTTGGTCATACATTTGTGGATATCTATTTCACAAATCATAATTATAGTATTAACTACTTATTAAGTATTGCTTGGGCTTCCCTGGTGGCTCAGAGGTTAAAGCGTCTGCCTCTGATGCGGGAGACCCGGGTTCGCTTAAAGACTCTTCTAACTTCTAGGGTAAATCAGGATTAATTTTTTTCACCTCACAGTTTAAAAACAAAAATCTTTAACCATTCCAGTTAAATCTGGTTTATTAAAAATTCCACAAAGGCTTTATCCAATGACATCAANACTTCTAGGGTAAATCAGGATTAATTTTTTTCACCTCACAGTTTAAAAACAAAAATCTTTAACCATTCCAGTTAAATCTGGTTTATTAAAAATTCCACAAAGGCTTTATCCAATGACATCAAACCTATTCTCATAGGCTCTCATATTTGCATTTTATTTTATTTTTAATTTATTTATTATTGGAGTGTAGTTGCTTCCCCATGTTGTGTTGGTTTCTACTGTACAACACTGTGAATCAGCTCTCAGTGTACCTACATCCTCTCCCTCTTGAGCTTCCCTCCTGCCCATTCATCCCATACCTCTAAGTTAAGACAGAGCACTGAGCTGAGGTCCCTGTGCTCCGCAGCAGCTTCTCACTGTCTATCTAGTTTACACATGGTAGGAGAAGGCAATGGCAGCTCACTCCAGTACTCTTGCCTGGAAAATCCCATGGATGGAGGAGCCTGGTGGGTCGCAGTCCATGGGGTCGCTAAGAGTGGGACACGACTGAGCGACTTCACTTTCACTTTTCACTTTCATGTTTTGGAGAAGGAAATGGCGATCCACTCCAGTTTTCTTGCNTCAGTCCTTGGTGTTCTTTGGAGGGAATGATGCTAAAGCTGAAACTCCAGTACTTTGGCCACCTCATGTGAAGAGTTGACTCATTGGAAAAGACTCTGATGCTGGGAGGGATTGGGGGCAGGAGGAGAAGGGGACGACCGAGGATGAGATGGCTGGATGGCATCACCCACTTGATGGACGCGAGTCTGAGTGAACTCTGGGAGTTGGTGATGGACAGGGAGGCCTGGTGTGCTGTAACTCAGAGTGGGACACGACTGAGCGACTGAACTGGACTGAACTGATGAATCTCATGTTCTTCTCATGGGGCTGTTTCCTCTTTGATCTTCTTTTCTCTTTTTTAAGTCCATGGAAACTGAAATGTAAACAGGCAAATGCAAATGTCAATAGATAAGGTAAACAAGAGAGTTTCAGCATATCAGAATTTGCTTAATGTTGAAAATTCCATAATTTGCCAAGAAAACTCTGATTTTAAATACAGGAGTCCAAGTGATTCCCTTACGTCACTCAGCCTCCATTTTCTCACCTGTAAAATGGAGATGATAGTATTTCTTCCATCTATCCCCCAGGAGTGTTTCAAAGATTAAATGAAATCAATGGAGCATTGCTGTACTTTGAACTTTACTATTACCTTTATCAAACAACAGTGAAAGAGTCTAGGCCAGAAAGCTCTGGGGCTCGCTTCGACCCCTGACCCCTGGCAGGGCCTTGGTTCCTTTCTTCAGTTTCTCTATTGATCTGAGAGGCAGGGTGTGGGTCAGCTAATAGTGTAGGAATTGGAGCTGGACTTCCTGGGCGAATTCCAGCTTTGCCACTCACCAGCTGAGTGACCCCTGCAAACTGTTTGTTTTCTGGGCCTCAGTTTCTGTATCTGTGAAATGGAGATAACTCTACCTCTGCTCTGTGGGATTGCTGTAAGGATGAAATGAGCTAATACGTCAGCAGCACTCTGAGTGTTGCACAGGAACTGTGATATAAGTATTTGCTGATACTGTTACGGTAAGTTTCTCACTTCAGTCCATCTCTCCCTTTTGTCTGCCCTCATGACCTAAATATTTTTATTACACTTTGGTGAACACGATTCTTCATTCCCCTTGGCCAACACTTACGTCAAGCCCTGACTTCTGTCAGATTTTTATACTGTTTTATTCATTGCNTGATACTGTTACGGTAAGTTTCTCACTTCAGTCCATCTCTCCCTTTTGTATGCCCTCATGACCTAAATATTTTTATTACACTTTGGTGAACACGATTCTTCATTCCCCTTGGCCAACACTTACGTCAAGCCCTGACTTCTGTCAGATTTTTATACTGTTTTATTCATTGCTGCGGAGAAGGCAATGACACCCCACTCCAGTACTCTTGCCTGGAAAATCCCATGGATGGAGGAGCCTGGTAGGCTGCAGTCCATGGGGTCGCCAAGAGTCAGGCACGACTGAGCGACTTCACTTTCACTTTTCACTTTCATGCACTGGAGTAGGAAATGGCAACCCAGTTCAGTGCTCTTGCCTAGAGAATCCCAGGGATGGGGGAGCCTGGTGGGCTGCCGTCTATGGGGTCGCACAGAGTCGGACACGACTGAAGTGACTTAGCAGCAGCAGCAGCATTCATTGCTGAGTAACAACCCCCAACTTGGGCAGCTTTAAACAGCAAAGTTATTATCTCATGAAGTTTCTGAGGAACAAGGGTTAAGAGCAGCCCGGTTGGGTGGATCTGGGTTAGGATGCCTCGTGATGCTCTAGTTGATCAGGGGGGCAGTCACCTGAGGGCTGGACCGGAGCTGAGAAGCCTTCCTCCCAGTACGGTCACTCACATGGCTGTTGGCAGGAGGCCACAGTTTCTTGCAACGTGGGCCTCTTCAACGCAGTGCCTGAGAGTCCTCCAGATATGGTAGCTGGCTTTGTCCAAGTCAAGTTTCCAAAGGAGACCAAGGCAGAATCTACCATGCTTTTAATAACTCAGCCTCGGAAGCGACTCACCAGTACTCCTAATGCATTCTATTGGCCTCAGAGCCCAACTTTGATGCACTGTGAGAGGGACTACAGACTCATGATGCCAGGGGGTGGGGTTCATTGGCCACTGTCTCGGAGGTTGGCTACCAAACACATTTAACTAGCATTTACCTGTATTTCTTCCAGACCCTCCCTAACTGTGACACAGTGAGTGTGGCTGCATTATGAGAGCAGATGCAGCATGGTGAGGCGAGACATGTGACCGGATGCATAGGCTTTGGAGCCAAACAGAACTGGGTTTGAATTCCCGTTCCATCACGTACAAGCTCTGTGGCCATGAGCACTGACCTAGTCTCCTAGTCTCAGAGCCCATGTCTCAGAATGGGCACAGTGTCCACCTTGTGTGTTTGGGAGGATTGTCAGGGCTTCAGGGCTCAGATGCTGACTGGTACAAGCTGGGGTTGATTCTATGATAGATATGATTATTATTATCATGTGCTGAGTAGCTGATGGTTCCTTGATTCCATGTAATCATCTGTTAAGCTTTAAAATGAACAAAGACCTTAAAGAATGAATGAATTAGGGAATTTCAGGCCCCATAATAGACTGGGTTAAAGAAGCTTAAAAAGAAAATGTGTGTGGTGTGTGTATATCTGTGTGTGTACACTATAGTGTCCTGTAACTCATGCACACAGCTTGCTTCTTCAGTCTGAAAAATTGACTCTTGCAATACCTTTGCAGGCCAGTGGGTCGCAGCTAAGGTCAGAGGGAGCAGATAGGGGCTAGGCTGTGTTGGACTCATTTCTGAATAACTGATGGTGATAGAAGTGTTCACCGAAGTTGGACTTCTCAGCTGTAATCCATAGGGGGTTTTAGCTTCCTTTTGTTAAATTCCTGCCATCTGCTGGACATGGTATTAATTAAACATGTTGCTTATGGTCTTCCAGAAAACTCTCAGTGAGCCTTTGAGATAGGTATGTGATCTCATTTTGAAGATAAGGAAACTGAAGCTCAGAGACATCAGGAAGTGGACTCGAGGTGACAGAGCTGATAGTATCACCTGGATAAGCACCCATGGTTGATGCTTTAATTTCTCTGAAGTTGAGTAGTAAATGGGAAAGTAGAATGAAAACAAATATTTGTAATCCTAGGTTTGTTTCCCAGATGACCAGAATAGTTTCTGAAAAAGACCACTTTCAAGTGTGTCTCTCTTATAGAATCTAAATGTCTTCCTTTGCTCAAGAAGGCACATCTTCTCCTTCTTTTTGGTCTGGAAGTGGCTGTAGCATTTCCCTTGAAATAAGTTGAATATAATAGTGACAGAAATAAGGGACTTGGCATTTTAAAAAGTCATTCTTCTCTTTACAGAATTCTCAGATGTTTGAAATGCACAGTTCTTGTGTGTACTTAATACACTGCAGACTTTATGAAGCCAGGACTTTGACCGGCCCTGTCTGACCGCAAGGCCATGCTGTCTCTCCTGGGTGCCTGGGACATCTGTCTAGCCCTGGCATGGCAGAGCTGCATCCTTGCCCTGAGTAGCAACTTCACTCTCTCTCAGGCCCTGAGCTCCTCTCCTCCTGCCCGGAGCCTGACCCTTGGGGGATATATAACGGCAGGAAATAAACGTGGCTGGGGTGAGGCTTGAAAAACAATTGCCAGGGATTTGTCCCTCTCTGGCTTTTTCTAGTTGCTAGACTATTTCTTGATTTTTTTGATTTACAAAATTGCACCTTTTGTGATTCATTTGCTCAAAGTGTAAGTACACAGTTAAACAGAGATCCTAAAACAAAATAGCCCCAAATGGGAAGTAGCATATTTGAAAAGTGCAATCACCCAGCCCAGCAGGCTCATTAAATTTGGGTGAGCTTGTGAATATATTCTTTTGAGCACCATCAGAGGGAGAAAGAGAGAGAATGCTTTCATTCAACATGGAACTATGATGACTCTAAGCTCTTCTTCCTATCAAAATAGAGACAGGCATTTTCTTACCACCTTCCTCCCTCCCACCCACAGCCCCAAATAACCGCAGGTCATCAAAATAGAGACAGGCATTTTCTTACCACCTTCCTCCCTCCCACCCACAGCCCCAAATAACCGCAGGTCGTCAAGATAACCCACCCTGGGACTAAGGTTCAGCGATGCATTCTGCATTCCAAGCTGCTGTGCTCAGTAGCTCAGTTGTTTCTGACTCTGCAGCCCCCTGGACTGTAGCCTACCGGGCTCCTCTGCCTACGGGATTCTCTAGGCAAGAATATTGGAGTGGGCTGCCATTTCCTCCTCCAGGGGATCTTCCCAACCCAGGGAGAGAACGCATGTTTCTAAAGATGTTGAACAGATACATGATTGTGGACTGGGTTTTCCTTGGAATAAACATACTGGATTTCTAAGCCAGCATCTCACCTTTTTGGAGGTCTTAGTTTTTCCTTCCGCCAGATGATTCATCAGGAGTCAGCCAAAGGCTTGTAAAGAGGAAGAAGGAGACGGATGATCAGAGACAAAAGCTCTTCCTGGTCACTTACCCAGTACTGTGCATTTTGGGGTTTACCTGGTCACAGGTAGCTTCGATGATTCAGCTTACGTTTGAGCTGGAGAATTGCTGATGCTGAGTTGTTCCTAGGAGGCATTTGCAATTATTGCAACTTGCAGAAAAATAACTGGGGTGGCTCCACCTCTCTACCTTTCAGAAATTTCAGTTGACCTTAGCATTTCTCATTTCATGTGAGAAGAGCCATGATTTATGGACCCTGCATGGTTTCAGAATATAGCTTAAAGGATTCCATTACTAACAGGACTCGTGAGTGCCAAGTTACCTATTTTTAGATAGCCAAATCTTAATTGGAAATGTAACAAATAGAAGGTGGAGCAAGAAGGAAAGAGAAAAGTTATGCTTTCTTAAGGGAAAAAAAAACTTAACAGAGGTTGCAACTTTTTTTCCTTCACAACATTTTTCTCATCAGTTTCATTGGCAGATGGCCACCTGGATGAATTATGGGGTCTCTGGTGATGGGGGACCGGGTTTTAAATTTTCCCCCTCTCTGCCCATTTGAGAAGAGGCACCTGAGAAGGCAAATATGTTTTCTCCCTGACTGAGCTAATTTTATCCCATTCCATTATCCTCCATTGATTTGCTTTCCCAGCTTTTGAATGAAACTGAGATGTATGTGGCTGTTTGGGTACTTTGTGACTCCTGCATAAACACCAGTTGTTGATGCTTTAATTTCTTTGAAATGGAGCGGTAAATTGAAAAGTAGAACAAAACCAAATGTTTGTCGTAATGGGGTCATTTCCCAGATGACTTGGATAGTTTCTGAGGAAGGTCACATTACAGATTTCAAGAGTCTCTGTGTCTTGGAGAATCTACATTTTTTTTTTATTTCTGCCAAGAAGCAATGCTTTTTGTTGTCTTAAAAAATATCTGCATAGCCACTTCCATTTGACATAGGTGGGATTATACACAAGTTGAAAACAAAAGCAACAGAATTAAATAATATGGGTTTTTAAAAAGTTATACTCTGTATAGAGTTCTCAGTATATTTTAAATGCACAACTCTTGTATGTATTTAAAAGACATCAGGCTTTATGGAGAATCATTTTCATGCCAAATGTTTCTCTCTACCTGAAGTTCAACTCAGTGGCTGAAAGGAAGGGAGCCTGAGGATTCCTAAGAAAAACAAAAGGGAAAATTGATTTGAAAAAGTTTTCTCCGTTCCAGTTTTGGGGCTTGGTGGGCTTTTCAGGTGTGTGCCAATGCTTTAGTAGGATGCTGTCTGGTTATAGCACGGCTCCCACAGCTGGGGAAGAGGAACACAGTGCCACTGGCGTGACTTACTGAGAGGACCTCTGCACCAAACTCTAACATCTTTCATGGGGAGTGAGGTGTGAGTGCTTTTACTTTGAAATGATTTCCACAAACATGAAGGATTAAAATTACTTCCACAAGTGCTGTCTGAGAGGTGAATGGATTTATAAGGAAGAATGTGGTTTTTCATCTCCGGACCTATTTCCAGCCCTGCAGGGAAGTGATGAAATCTTTTTCATTTCTATACACCTGGAGGAAGTGAATCAACTATATTGAGTACCTTTAGATACTAGGCGTTGGCCCTGGAGCTTTGCAAAGATGTCCCATTTCATACTCTGTGTTGTGTGGTTGTATTTCTTCCCTCAGTTTCAAATGAGGAAACAGAGGCTAGGTAGTCTAGATTTTGCACCGAGGCATGTTGATTTAGAGTGAGGTCTCCAGAGCTGCTGCTTCTGAATCCCAAGCACCTGCTATGCTACTTACTGTTTGATCTTGGCTAGATTACTATGTCTGTAAGGCTTAACCTCCTTAACTATAAACAGTCATTTAATCAATGTATAAGGGCAGTGGTACAGAAGAAAATCCATGTCATGTGCTATGAGATTATTGTTATTATTACAGTTAAGTGGATGGTGGACAAATGGATGCTGCTATTAGGCCTGTGAGCGGTAGGGTGACTGTATTCCATCATCTGCTCCTGAAAGAGGCAGGTTGGGGCCCAGCAGTCAGCAACATTTGGTCCCTGCTGATCAAGATGCAGGATATAGGGGACTGAACTTGCGGTTCTGGGAGACCCCAGCCTGAGTCTCTTCATCCTAAAATTGACCTGAGATTGTTGGCTGCTCTTAACTTTTAGCTCTTTTCTGGACTGCTGAGTTCCCCTTCCCTGTGTATGTTGAGCCTATATCAGTGGATGTTAGACTCACTGTTGCTGCTGTTGATATTTAATTTCATGGTAGTTTTGACAGAAGAAAATCACTCCTCTAGAATGTGGTGAGGGCTTTCTGCAAGGTAAGAAAATGGTGGGAAACCCTATCCTGGGGTGCACAGGACAAATAAAAACATAATTTCTAGGAGTTAAATCTCTCTCCTCGAGGCTCCCTAGGTGTGGTAGTTTATTTTCATTATGTCTCTTGTACAGGCAGCATCAGTATTAACAATGTGAGCAAAACACACTAACGTTTTTGTTTGCTAGCATCTGAAAGTTCCTTAGGGCCTATAGACTCATTTACGAAAATTCATGTGTGCAAAACTCATTTGCAAAAGCAAATAAAATATGTGATCATAAGTGCTCTTTACCTGACTGGCCTAGGGGACTTGCTGAAAATGAGTTTGTGCCTTTACAGTTTTCTCTCTGGTGTAGTTTAGCAGTCCCCATCCGCCCAACTCCTCGTCAAATGAACCCCTCATCGAGCCACTTTAAGGTCAGATGACTTGAATGGTTGCAAATCTTGGTATAACTCAAGATTTAAGTCACTATACTGATCTGTGAGTTTCCTTTTTGAAAAATATAATTTAATCATTATGCCTGTGGCATTGAAAATATCTTTGGAATTTCATTCTCATTAAGATTCCTAGCCAACTTTGACAACCTAGGGAGGGGAAATGGGGTAGGAGATGGGAGGGAAATTCACGAGGGAGGGGACACATGTATACCTGTGGCTGATTCATACTGACGTGTGGCAGAAACCAACAGAATATTGTAAAGCAATTAAAAATAAATAGATTTGAAAAAAGATGTCTAGCCAAGGAAACATCTCTGTATTTAGTTATGTCCCTTTGGGTTTAGTTATGTCCCTTTGGGCTTCCCTGGTGGCTCAGGTGGTAAAGCGTCTGCCTGCAATGCAGGAGACCTGGGTTCGATCCCTGGGTCAGGAAGATCCCCTGAAGAAGGCAATGGCACCCCACTCCAGTACTCTTTCCTGGAGAACCCCAAGGACTGAGGAGCCCGGTAGGCTACAGTTCATGGGGTCGCAAAGAGTCAGACACGACTGAGCGACTTCACTTCACTTTGGGTTTGCACAGGCTGCTTTCTTTCCTGGTGAAGATTTTGGCTACAATTGTGACAAAGGGGTGACAATGCCTAAGAAACCCACGTGAGAAAATTAGAAAAGCAAAACCTCTGCCTGCAAAGTAAGCAGGACATAAAATTAATCGGAAGTTTCCAGAAAACACATAGCAATCTCAAAGTTTTTGGAGCTGCTTTTTCCATAGCAATTAAAATACATGAGACAGGGATGAGGTAAGACACATACCTGTCTGCCAGACTTTTGGATAAAAACTGTACTTTTTTTTCAACCGTTAAATGTGTGGCTTGTTTTATTCTGATTGATTGATTTACTTATTAACAAATATTATTTATTGAATACCAGTCTGTTCCAGGCTTTGTTCTGGGGGTGGACAAGGCTATAAAAATGAACAAAGCAGACCAAAGTCCCTATCTTCAAGGAGTACCCATGGTAATGGGGCATAGATTGAGCAGAATAATTATTTGGATATTTTACTTGTTTGTAAATAATTTGGATATTTTACTTGTTTTCCCCCTTGAGTACTACTGATAGTAATTTATCATAAAGTTATTGAGTGTCTTTTGAAGGATGATTTTATAAAATTCAAAAGCCATAGACTTTTCTCACTGACTCGTAAAAATCAGTAGATAAAAATGGCATTTGCCTTCTGGTTAAACTTTAATGGACTTTATCTACTTTACTGAGAATTTCTTTCTTTTTTTCTTATTTGTAGCAACATTTTTTTTTCCCAGTCTCAAAGACATGAGCCATCCTCTTGTGGAACATTTATTGACTGTACGGTTCTACTCTGGTGACACCGGGCTGCAGGGGATGCTATTCGTGAGGGTGGTGTCAGCCATCCCGGTGTTAGGTGCCGTGATCGTCACTGGCTGCAGGGAGAGTCATCCAGTACTGATTTCTACATGTTGGTGCGTCACCTAGTTTTTAGTAGTATGACAAATGCTGGACAGTATTAACAAGTTTTGACAATAATGAGTATTTCCCTTTTAAAATATTTTAAGCTGTGTCCAACTCTTTGTGACCCCATGAACTCCAGTGTTCCCTGTCCTTCACTATCTCTTTCAATTTCTCCTTTCACTATCTCTGCTTTCACTATATCCTTCACTATCTCCCAGAGTTTGT
The DNA here is from genome assembly GCA_006410735.1 of Raphicerus campestris. Classification (NCBI taxonomy): domain Eukaryota; kingdom Metazoa; phylum Chordata; class Mammalia; order Artiodactyla; family Bovidae; genus Raphicerus; species Raphicerus campestris. Next base: position 868,796 of record SJYW01001686.1, read on the forward strand.
TCAAACTCACGTCCATTGAGTCGATGATGCCGTCCAGTCATCTCATCCTCTGTCACCTGCCTCTCCTCTGTTGTCCCCTTCTCCTCCTGCCCTTAATCCTTCCTAGCATCAGGGTCTTTTCCACTCACTCAGTCGGCTCTTTGCCTCACAGGGCCAAAGTACCGGAGCTTCAGCATCAGTCCTTCCAATGAATATTCAGAGTTGATTTCTTTTAGGATTGACTGGTTTGATCTCCTTGCTGTCCGAGGGATTCTGAAGGGACTTCTCTAGCACCACAGTTCAAAAGCATCAGTTCTTTGGTTCTCAGCCTTCTTTATGATCCAACTCTCACATCCATACATGACTACTGGAAAACCATAGCTTTGACCATACAGACCTTTGTCAGAAAAGTGATCTCTGCTTTTTAAAATTACATTAGATCAAAATTAAGATTATTCTTAGAATAATGTTGGAATGATGTCAGTCTCACTTTGCCATATTCTTACGTGCTCTGGATGAGAAGGAGAGAAGGTGAATTACAGATAGCTCCCTGGAAATGAGGCAGAATTCAGGGTATGCCTAGTGAGAAGCGCAGCACACACATCTTGATTTTAGGAGATGCAGAAACCTCATGCCTTCCTGTTCCAATAATCTTTCTCCAAAGGCTTTGACCAACCCCTCAGAGGAGCTGCTAATTGCTAATGAGTTGCAAAATTTATGGATTTTTACATGTCACCTCCTCTCATTTCCCTTCAGCAGTCCCAGGTGGAAGTGTCCATCACAAGAGAAATGCCTAAGATGGGAAAGGAGAGGAAAGATGAATATATACATATGTATAAGAAAAGGAGCTTGCTGTTGGACCTGGTGGAGGAGATCAGACAAATAGTTAAAAGAATAGTTATTCATCTGGCTGTAGGGAGAACTTCCGTAACTTCAGCCTCAGTGGGGGTCAGTGTTTCTGGATTTCAGTGTAAAAGTGTGGTTGTTAAGCAGCGTTGTTTTAACAAGCTCAGGACTTACAGAGAATAACCCTGTGCGTGTGTGCCAAGTCGCTTCGGTTGTGTCTGACTCTGTGACCCTGTGGGCTGGAGTCCAGGCCCCTCTGTCCATAGGATTCTCCAGGCAAAGATGCTGGAGGTTGCCGTGCCCCCCTCCAGGGGATCTTCCTGACCCAGGCATCGAACCTACGTCACTTATGCACTGCAGGTGGGTTCTCTACCACTAGCACCACCTGGGAAACCCTAGCTCTATCTCTACCTGCTTCCAGTTAGATTTGTCTATGTACTTTCCACCCTCTCCTCTCTGTAAGGAACAGATTTTTCAGAATCATCACCCTGCCTCTAGAAAAAGTGGGATTTCACTGTCCAGGCAGAAGGATGCCTCCCACAGCCTTCAGTATTTCCCAAGGAAGTTCTCAGTCATCTCTGAGTCACATATGGTACCAGGAAGTTTTTCCTGTTGTCAAGCTAAATTCTGATGGTGAAGGTTCTGGTCCCTTTCCTCACACTGTCCTGGCTGAGCGATGGTTGCCTATCGTGTTTGTAACATCTTAGTTGGACATTCTTTGGCAAGAGGGCAGAATCCGCGGTGAGTGGTAATTACTGAAAGTCACATCTGTGTTTCTCCAGTGACTTAGGAATCTGTGAGCAATAATTTTGGTGGTTGTTTAGAATTCTGGAATCGCAACTAATTCCATAGAAGTGGAGGAGACTCCCTAGAGATCTAATTATAATATTCACTTGTAATTAGTTTGTTGAGGTGTCTCATCTTGGGGTTTGTTCCGATGTAAATGTAAAATGATTTTATTTTCCCCACTCACTGCTTTCAAATGTATCGTGTTGAATCCTACTTTCCCACTGGGAAGCAAGTTCCTTAGCAACATCTAATTTCCTGTCATTTTCAATTATTAGAATAGTCTCAGCAGGGTATTTAAGACCTAGGCCCATTCATTTAAAAAAGAGCTTAATCTCAAATTTGGTTCAAAGTGTATTCTCCTCCTCAGTTCTTTGGAGAGTGTGTGTGTGTGTGTGTGTGTGTGTGCGTGGTTTGGAGATATTTTTCCTTCTCTCTTCTAGGACTTGGTTCCTCTGGAGTTGGACACTGGGAGGAGGGAGAGAGGAGGCTGAGGGCGTTTTGTAGGGTTGTTTGAATGTTGGGGTGGGCAGGCCGCAGGCCTCTTGCACCCTGGTTTGGAAAGGTTCTTTCTGATGAGGTGGTCTCTATTGCGTCCGAGTTTGGGCACCCCTCCCGCATGCACCTGGCCGTTAGTGCCGCCTCGTCGGGGCTGAGGGGACCCCCTGGAGCCCTCCTGTCTCCCCTGAGAGCTGAGCAGCACTGCTGGAGTGGGGCCGCCCATCTTCCTGGCGGGCACAGCACGTGGGTCCCGTGGAAGCGTCTAGCCATCACTGGGCATCATGCCCACATTCCCGTGAACCTCAGGTTTAGAGGATGCCTGTCCAGGGTGCGCTCATCCTTACGGGAGAATACCACATTCCCGGGCCTCCAGACACTCTCTGGGGCCATCTCTACCACTCTGTCCTTTTGTTTCTTCTGTTTTAAAATGTTACTATTTATCTGTTTTGGCTGTGCTGGTCTTCCTGCTGCACACGGGCCTTCTCCAGCTGTGGTGGGCAGGAGCTCCGCTCCAGCCGCACAGGCTTCTCTCTGCAGAGGTTCTTCTGTTGCAGAGCATGGGCTCTGGGGCACACTGGCTTTAGTCGTTGCGGCTCATAGGTTCAGTCACTGTGGCACGTGGAGCTTGTTATTGTACGGCATGTGGGATCTTCCCAGACCAAGGATCAAACCAGTGTGTCCTGCACTGAGAGTTGGGTTCTTAACCACTGGACCACCAGGGAAGCCCTCTACTGTTCCATTCTGGTGATAGCACCAGGGAGGGCATGGATATTCTGCTCCGCAAGTATCCAGATGGGAAGAGAGAGGGCAGACCCTACCTCTTGAGGGCTCTGCAGGCCTGATATTGACTCTGTGGCCCAGGCTGCCCTCTCTCCTTAGTGAAGGAGAAAGAGCAGGGATTTCCCCTCCAACACTGGCCTCTTTTGCAGTCCTGCGTGTCTGACTCCCTGTTAGACTGGTGGGTGAGGTTTGGTGAGGTGGGAAGGTTGGTATGAGAGGGGTTTGCTGGTGAGAGAGCCAAGGCCAGCAGGGAGGTGGTAGGCGCCAGTTGCTGGGAGCTCTCTCTAGAATGTGGACTGCTTCAGGACTTCAGCTGTGGGAGAGCAGAGTTTTAGGACGCTGGGATGTGATGCCTGTTACATGTGTGTTATGACATGTACCCAAGGATAGATGCATAATGATACGTGGGTATATGTCCTAGGCCCTAGAAAGATCGGGATACGACTCTGTCATTCTCATACATGATTCACAAAAGGCCTACAATCCCATGACAAGCACAGAGAGTGTAGCACATTCCGATTTTTCTCATGACTACAATTTTTATTTTTCTAAATGTCAAATCTCAAAGTTAAAAAAAAAATATGTGGATGCTCCTGCATTCCTGGTGCCCCCCAGCACTAGCTGGCAGCCTCCCTGAGAAGGTTAGATGAGTGAATAAATAAGATAGGACTTTGTGGACTCTACAGACACATGCTGCTATTGTGATATTGATAACATATTATACATGAGACTTTCTGTATTTAAGTAAGGATACCTATAAGCCTTATTTTAATTTGGTATGTGGAAATAATCTGGTACCTGGAATAAATTCTTTATTTCATAGGTGTATGTTAATTGGTTAAGACCACAGCCAATCTTGAGACTGACAGACTGAGTTTTAAGCTTGGCGCCATGATTTTAGTCAAATGACTTAGCTTCTCTGAGCCTTAGTATCCTTATCTGTAAAGTGTGTGTGAGGGGGTCTGCTTCAATGAAGTTGTGAGAATCAAATGGACTAACTTAAATAAAAAGGCTGAACTTAAAAAAAACTGTCTGGCCATAGGAAGCTCTCAAAAATGAGCTACTATTATATACCTGTATTAACTACATAGAAAAATGGGAAATGTCTTGTTTTGTATGTTTCAGGGATATTTTTAACAAAAAATAAATGGGTAAAACTAGCCTTTCTTTGGTGTGAAGCTGATATTTAAACATTTACCTTAAATAGTTACCCAGGATGAGGGGGTCAGAGCAGGGTAAGAAATTTCTGTGATCAGTCAGAATTACCTGCTCAGGGAAGCAGCGGAGCGCTCCACCAGCCATTCACTCAGAGAGCAGCCTCATTAGTTACCCAGGCAGGACAGACAAGTGGGGACAAATGAGACTCTGTGCGACCATCTGTACCCCCAAGACTGTGATGCTGGAGATTCATTAGTAAGTAACAGATAGTAATACAGACAGTCCTCAACTTAATGATGATTCCACCTCAATATGGTATGAAAGTGAAATGCATTCAGGAGAAACTGTCCTTTGAATTTTGATCTTTTTTCTCAGTGTGGTATGCAGAGACATTCTCATGATGTAGGGCTGTGGCACGGAGCCACAGTCAGCCACCCGATTCTGAAGCCAGGTACCATTCTATTTTTCGCTTTCAGGACCGTATTCCATAGGTTACATGAGATACTCACCACTTTATTATAAAACAGATTTTGTGTTAGATGATTTTGCCCACCTGTAGGCCAGTGTAAATGTTCTAAGCACATTTAACATAGGCTAGACCATCACGTGGGGTAGGTTAGGTGTCTTAAAGGGGTTTTGACAGGGATATTTTTGATTTATCATGATTAACCCACTGTAAGTGGAAGAGGGTCTGTATTACCCTTTCTCTCTACCCCAGCTCACACTTGTTTTTCTTCTACTTCCTGTTGGCTACAGTCAGTTCCCCTTTGAAATGCTGCATGTTTGCAGATTGATGTTGAAGGGAAGATTTTGACCTCATGATTCTTTTCAAATGGCTTCTCAATATTTCATGTGTTGTTTCAGCCTCATTGCTTTCTAGCTTCTGATTTGCCTAGCCCTTATTAGCTTTATCGTCTTCCCTGCCTTAGATTGATTGTGTTGAATTTTCTAATACCAAAGAATATCACTTATATTTTTATTTCCTTACGTCCTTTCTATTTTTACTCTTCATTTCAAGCTTTCTTCTAATTCATCACAATGCTAATTTTTAGCAGTCTTACTGTTCACAGCAAATATTTGCCAGCTTGTAATTTTTTATTTATTATCAACAATCAAATTCAAACAAGGCTAATCTTGTTCTAATTTGGTTTGTCATAAACCCTAGTCTTGGTACTTAGAGAAAATAAATGTTAATTTCTGGGTGTTTCTTCAGTATGTGTTATTCATTCATCCTTCATGTACTGCCATTAGATTTTTAAAAATAGAAATAATTTGGGATGATGGGAACCACATTTGAACCTGAACCTTAGAAAGCATTTTGGTAGGAACTTTTGCAGTCTGTAGAGTGGAAGCGGGGATCTGCTGTGAGCCTGCTCTGATCACTGTTCCCCACCCCTCTGCCCTGCTCCAGGGCTCCTTCTGAGTGACCACAGCGTGTTGATGGTGCCTGAGGCTGGAGCAGCTTGAGGGGCAGTGGCTGCCTGTGCCCGGGCTCCTGGGGGGCTGCTGTGCAGGCCGGTTTATGAGCTCACAGAGAGAGACTCCCTAGCCTTGTGTGTGTGTGTGTTGGGCTTGCACACGCTACGTGTGTCTTTGCTGACTGCGGGGTAGAACCTGTGACAAATGGCTGGGGATGGCAGTCGGGGGATGTGGCTGGTAACTGTTGAACATGTCATGAGGAGTTTTTTCCAAGCCTAACTTCGCTTTCGGAATAGGTTTCATAATCAGAGGCTAAATTCAGATTCTGCTTCCTCAAGCAATAGTTTTCGAAACTACACGTCCATATTCTCCACTTCCTGGCTCGTGTGGCCTCAGGAGCTCTGGTCTCTGCTCATGGCTGCCATCTGCTGTTTTTCTTGTTTCAGTCAAGAAGTCGTGTCCGATTCCTTGTGACCTCATGGACTGCAGCACACCAGGCTCCTCTGTCCTCCGCTGTTTCCTGGAGTTTGCTCAAATTCATGTCCATTGAGTCAGTAATGCTGTCTAACCCATCTCATCCTCTGCTGTCCCTTCTCCTTCTGTCTGTTATTAGAAGACCATTTTAAACTCAACTTTCTTTCTGTCAGGGAACCTGCACCTCCTGCTTGGCCAACAGTCTCAGCTTAAGCTGTGCTTCCTCCAGGAAGCTCTCCCTGACCGCTGTAGTCCAGGGCTGCCTCTCAGTATTCCAAACCAGACATCAGCTCCCTAGGACTTAAGGCTGAATCCAGACCATTGCCTGTTTTTGTAACCCAAGTTCTATTAGAACATAGCTACACTCTGTGTTTACATCTTATCTGTGGCTGTCTTCAAGATATGATGGCAGAACTGAGCAGTTTTGATAGAGACTGTATGGCATATAAGCCTAAAATACTTAATTTTTTGGTTTTTACAGAGAAAGTTTGCTGTCCTTTCTCTTAACAGACAGGGCTTAATGTGTGCACCTCCTGGCATGATGTCTAATAAATGCTCCCATTTTGCAGTTTGCAAAACTCTTAAATTCCACAGTCCTTTAGTGTTTCACAGGGCACTGCAAACTGAATAAACAACCTCAAAATTATCCTTGGAGATTGGGGCGAGCTCCCCCAAAGGACAGAGGATATATGGGCAATTTTATTTTCAAAAGGCAATATCCATGTTTTACTGTTGTCAGGTGATTGCAAAGTCCTCAGGGCACAGTTTTATAGGTAAACCAGTGCCTTCAACCCAGAACTCTTACCTTGTTAACTGATCCCAGCATCAGAACAAAAGTTTTGAGTGTCCGGAAGGATGTGTGAAGACATAACAAATCACTTATGTGAAAGTTTAAACATAAACACAAACTTAGAATGTTAGCATTTGCTTCAAGGAAAGAACACTTGGTGGGACCGTTTGAGACGCTCAGGCGTCGCGCTCCGCAGCTGGCTGGCTTGCGTGGGTGCGAGGGCGGGGACACGCGCACAGCGGCGCAGGGCTAGAGTCACGCTTCTCTCCTCTCTGCTGCCTAGCGGTCAGCCCATCCCCAGGGTGGAGTACACGGAGGAAGAGACCAAGACGTGGGGCGTCGTGTTCCGGGAGCTCTCCAAACTCTATCCCACGCACGCTTGCCGGGAGTATTTGAAAAACTTCCCTCTGCTGACGAAACACTGCGGCTACAGGGAGGACAACGTGCCCCAGCTGGAAGACGTATCGGCGTTTCTGAAAGGTGCGCTCCACGCGGGCTCTTTCAGGCTAAGCTTCCTCGTAGGCCTGCCAGGGACACAGCGGGTAGCGATTGCCCTTTTCCCAAACAAGGTAGGACTCCCTCTGGTTTAAAAAGAGAGGGCTGCTCCGAGAGCACCTGGGCCACCTGTGGGAGGCAGGTGAACAACCGAACAATTTATTACACTAGTGCTCACTTAAGCAAAAAAGTTTTATACTGGATGAAGAAATATCATGGATGATGTTGAGCACAGTGACTTTGCTCTGGCAGGGAGTCAGGCAGATCACTAGTCTAAAGTGAACGCGGGGAAGCGCAGTCACCCAGCGCGAGCGTTCTCTGTGTGGCCGCTCTCCTCGCTGGCCCTGCTGNGAGTGTGTGTGTGTGTGTGTGTGTGTGTGCGTGGTTTGGAGATATTTTTCCTTCTCTCTTCTAGGACTTGGTTCCTCTGGAGTTGGACACTGGGAGGAGGGAGAGAGGAGGCTGAGGGCGTTTTGTAGGGTTGTTTGAATGTTGGGGTGGGCAGGCCGCAGGCCTCTTGCACCCTGGTTTGGAAAGGTTCTTTCTGATGAGGTGGTCTCTATTGCGTCTGAGTTTGGGCACCCCTCCCGCATGCACCTGGCCGTTAGTGCCGCCTCGTCGGGGCTGAGGGGACCCCCTGGAGCCCTCCTGTCTCCCCTGAGAGCTGAGCAGCACTGCTGGAGTGGGGCCGCCCATCTTCCTGGCGGGCACAGCACGTGGGTCCCGTGGAAGCGTCTAGCCATCACTGGGCATCATGCCCACATTCCCGTGAACCTCAGGTTTAGAGGATGCCTGTCCAGGGTGCGCTCATCCTTACGGGAGAATACCACATTCCCGGGCCTCCAGACACTCTCTGGGGCCATCTCTACCACTCTGTCCTTTTGTTTCTTCTGTTTTAAAATGTTACTATTTATCTGTTTTGGCTGTGCTGGTCTTCCTGCTGCACACGGGCCTTCTCCAGCTGTGGTGGGCAGGAGCTCCGCTCCAGCCGCACAGGCTTCTCTCTGCAGAGGTTCTTCTGTTGCAGAGCATGGGCTCTGGGGCACACTGGCTTTAGTCGTTGCGGCTCATAGGTTCAGTCACTGTGGCACGTGGAGCTTGTTATTGTACGGCATGTGGGATCTTCCCAGACCAAGGATCAAACCAGTGTGTCCTGCACTGAGAGTTGGGTTCTTAACCACTGGACCACCAGGGAAGCCCTCTACTGTTCCATTCTGGTGATAGCACCAGGGAGGGCATGGATATTCTGCTCCGCAAGTATCCAGATGGGAAGAGAGAGGGCAGACCCTACCTCTTGAGGGCTCTGCAGGCCTGATATTGACTCTGTGGCCCAGGCTGCCCTCTCTCCTTAGTGAAGGAGAAAGAGCAGGGATTTCCCCTCCAACACTGGCCTCTTTTGCAGTCCTGCGTGTCTGACTCCCTGTTAGACTGGTGGGTGAGGTTTGGTGAGGTGGGAAGGTTGGTATGAGAGGGGTTTGCTGGTGAGAGAGCCAAGGCCAGCAGGGAGGTGGTAGGCGCCAGTTGCTGGGAGCTCTCTCTAGAATGTGGACTGCTTCAGGACTTCAGCTGTGGGAGAGCAGAGTTTTAGGACGCTGGGATGTGATGCCTGTTACATGTGTGTTATGACATGTACCCAAGGATAGATGCATAATGATACGTGGGTATATGTCCTAGGCCCTAGAAAGATCGGGATACGACTCTGTCATTCTCATACATGATTCACAAAAGGCCTACAATCCCATGACAAGCACAGAGAGTGTAGCACATTCCGATTTTTCTCATGACTACAATTTTTATTTTTCTAAATGTCAAATCTCAAAGTTAAAAAAAAAATATGTGGGTGCTCCTGCATTCCTGGTGCCCCCCAGCACTAGCTGGCAGCCTCCCTGAGAAGGTTAGATGAGTGAATAAATAAGATAGGACTTTGTGGACTCTACAGACACATGCTGCTATTGTGATATTGATAACATATTATACATGAGACTTTCTGTATTTAAGTAAGGATACCTATAAGCCTTATTTTAATTTGGTATGTGGAAATAATCTGGTACCTGGAATAAATTCTTTATTTCATAGGTGTATGTTAATTGGTTAAGACCACAGCCAATCTTGAGACTGACAGACTGAGTTTTAAGCTTGGCGCCATGATTTTAGTCAAATGACTTAGCTTCTCTGAGCCTTAGTATCCTTATCTGTAAAGTGTGTGTGAGGGGGTCTGCTTCAATGAAGTTGTGAGAATCAAATGGACTAACTTAAATAAAAAGGCTGAACTTAAAAAAAACTGTCTGGCCATAGGAAGCTCTCAAAAATGAGCTACTATTATATACCTGTATTAACTACATAGAAAAATGGGAAATGTCTTGTTTTGTATGTTTCAGGGATATTTTTAACAAAAAATAAATGGGTAAAACTAGCCTTTCTTTGGTGTGAAGCTGATATTTAAACATTTACCTTAAATAGTTACCCAGGATGAGGGGGTCAGAGCAGGGTAAGAAATTTCTGTGATCAGTCAGAATTACCTGCTCAGGGAAGCAGCGGAGCGCTCCACCAGCCATTCACTCAGAGAGCAGCCTCATTAGTTACCCAGGCAGGACAGACAAGTGGGGACAAATGAGACTCTGTGCGACCATCTGTACCCCCAAGACTGTGATGCTGGAGATTCATTAGTAAGTAACAGATAGTAATACAGACAGTCCTCAACTTAATGATGATTCCACCTCAATATGGTATGAAAGTGAAATGCATTCAGGAGAAACTGTCCTTTGAATTTTGATCTTTTTTCTCAGTGTGGTATGCAGAGACATTCTCATGATGTAGGGCTGTGGCACGGAGCCACAGTCAGCCACCCGATTCTGAAGCCAGGTACCATTCTATTTTTCGCTTTCAGGACCGTATTCCATAGGTTACATGAGATACTCACCACTTTATTATAAAACAGATTTTGTGTTAGATGATTTTGCCCACCTGTAGGCCAGTGTAAATGTTCTAAGCACATTTAACATAGGCTAGACCATCACGTGGGGTAGGTTAGGTGTCTTAAAGGGGTTTTGACAGGGATATTTTTGATTTATCATGATTAACCCACTGTAAGTGGAAGAGGGTCTGTATCACCCTTTCTCTCTACCCCAGCTCACACTTGTTTTTCTTCTACTTCCTGTTGGCTACAGTCAGTTCCCCTTTGAAATGCTGCATGTTTGCAGATTGATGTTGAAGGGAAGATTTTGACCTCATGATTCTTTTCAAATGGCTTCTCAATATTTCATGTGTTGTTTCAGCCTCATTGCTTTCTAGCTTCTGATTTGCCTAGCCCTTATTAGCTTTATCGTCTTCCCTGCCTTAGATTGATTGTGTTGAATTTTCTAATATCAAAGAATATCACTTATATTTTTATTTCCTTACATCCTTTCTATTTTTACTCTTCATTTCAAGCTTTCTTCTAATTCATCACAATGCTAATTTTTAGCAGTCTTACTGTTCACAGCAAATATTTGCCAGGTTGTAATTTTTTATTTATTATCAACAATCAAATTCAAACAAGGCTAATCTTGTTCTAATTTGGTTTGTCATAAACCCTAGTCTTGGTACTTAAAATAAATGTTAATTTCTGGGTGTTTCTTCAGTATGTGTTATTCATTCATCCTTCATGTACTGCCATTAGATTTTTAAAAATAGAAATAATTTGGGATGATGGGAACCACATTTGAACCTGAACCTTAGAAAGCATTTTGGTAGGAACTTTTGCAGTCTGTAGAGTGGAAGCGGGGATCTGCTGTGAGCCTGCTCTGATCACTGTTCCCCACCCCTCTGCCCTGCTCCAGGGCTCCTTCTGAGTGACCACAGCGTGTTGATGGTGCCTGAGGCTGGAGCAGCTTGAGGGGCAGTGGCTGCCTGTGCCCGGGCTCCTGGGGGGCTGCTGTGCAGGCCGGTTTATGAGCTCACAGAGAGAGACTCCCTAGCCTTGTGTGTGTGTGTGTTGGGCTTGCACACGCTACGTGTGTCTTTGCTGACTGCGGGGTAGAACCTGTGACAAATGGCTGGGGATGGCAGTCGGGGGATGTGGCTGGTAACTGTTGAACATGTCATGAGGAGTTTTCTCCAAGCCTAACTTCGCTTTCGGAATAGGTTTCATAATCAGAGGCTAAATTCAGATTCTGCTTCCTCAAGCAATAGTTTTCGAAACTACACGTCCATATTCTCCACTTCCTGGCTCGTGTGGCCTCAGGAGCTCTGGTCTCTGCTCATGGCTGCCATCTGCTGTTTTTCTTGTTTCAGTCAAGAAGTCGTGTCCGATTCCTTGTGACCTCATGGACTGCAGCACACCAGGCTCCTCTGTCCTCCGCTGTTTCCTGGAGTTTGCTCAAATTCATGTCCATTGAGTCAGTAATGCTGTCTAACCCATCTCATCCTCTGCTGTCCCTTCTCCTTCTGTCTGTTATTAGAAGACCATTTTAAACTCAACTTTCTTTCTGTCAGGGAACCTGCACCTCCTGCTTGGCCAACAGTCTCAGCTTAAGCTGTGCTTCCTCCAGGAAGCTCTCCCTGACCGCTGTAGTCCAGGGCTGCCTCTCAGTATTCCAAACCAGACATCAGCTCCCTAGGACTTAAGGCTGAATCCAGACCATTGCCTGTTTTTGTAACCCAAGTTCTATTAGAACATAGCTACACTCTGTGTTTACATCTTATCTGTGGCTGTCTTCAAGATATGATGGCAGAACTGAGCAGTTTTGATAGAGACTGTATGGCATATAAGCCTAAAATACTTAATTTTTTGGTTTTTACAGAGAAAGTTTGCTGTCCTTTCTCTTAACAGACAGGGCTTAATGTGTGCACCTCCTGGCATGATGTCTAATAAATGCTCCCATTTTGCAGTTTGCAAAACTCTTAAATTCCACAGTCCTTTAGTGTTTCACAGGGCACTGCAAACTGAATAAACAACCTCAAAATTATCCTTGGAGATTGGGGCGAGCTCCCCCAAAGGACAGAGGATATATGGGCAATTTTATTTTCAAAAGGCAATATCCATGTTTTACTGTTGTCAGGTGATTGCAAAGTCCTCAGGGCACAGTTTTATAGGTAAACCAGTGCCTTCAACCCAGAACTCTTACCTTGTTAACTGATCCCAGCATCAGAACAAAAGTTTTGAGTGTCCGGAAGGATGTGTGAAGACATAACAAATCACTTATGTGAAAGTTTAAACATAAACACAAACTTAGAATGTTAGCATTTGCTTCAAGGAAAGAACACTTGGTGGGACCGTTTGAGACGCTCAGGCGTCGCGCTCCGCAGCTGGCTGGCTTGCGTGGGTGCGAGGGCGGGGACACGCGCACAGCGGCGCAGGGCTAGAGTCACGCTTCTCTCCTCTCTGCTGCCTAGCGGTCAGCCCATCCCCAGGGTGGAGTACACGGAGGAAGAGACCAAGACGTGGGGCGTCGTGTTCCGGGAGCTCTCCAAACTCTATCCCACGCACGCTTGCCGGGAGTATTTGAAAAACTTCCCTCTGCTGACGAAACACTGCGGCTACAGGGAGGACAACGTGCCCCAGCTGGAAGACGTATCGGCGTTTCTGAAAGGTGCGCTCCACGCGGGCTCTTTCAGGCTAAGCTTCCTCGTAGGCCTGCCAGGGACACAGCGGGTAGCGATTGCCCTTTTCCCAAACAAGGTAGGACTCCCTCTGGTTTAAAAAGAGAGGGCTGCTCCGAGAGCACCTGGGCCACCTGTGGGAGGCAGGTGAACAACCGAACAATTTATTACACTAGTGCTCACTTAAGCAAAAAAGTTTTATACTGGATGAAGAAATATCATGGATGATGTTGAGCACAGTGACTTTGCTCTGGCAGGGAGTCAGGCAGATCACTAGTCTAAAGTGAACGCGGGGAAGCGCAGTCACCCAGCGCGAGCGTTCTCTGTGTGGCCGCTCTCCTCGCTGGCCCTGCTGGGATGGCAACCGGAAAACTCTGGGCTCTCGCAGGGCTGGAGGTGGAGCTGGAGCTTCAGCGTGGTCCTGCTGCTTGCTCTTTCCTTCACTGTGGCTGAGTCCTCGGGTTCTGCTCGTCGCTCTCTCCCGTGTTTCAAGCAGGCCGACTCTAAAAGCGGAAATCTTGCTGCCTGCTTCCCTTCCTGGAGCTTCCTCGCCTGCCTTCCCCGTTTCTATCGGGAGTGATCGATTCTTTAGGCTCAGGTGCTAAGGACTCCTGTTGCCTAAAGAGTAGTTTTATTGCTCCAGGCAAAGTGGGCCAGAGCAGGTCAATGCCCTCCAAGCTATGTGTCCCGCCCTGGGGGCCTCCTGAGGGGTCTGGGAGTGTTCCAGGAGCAGGCTGTGAGCAGCTCGTGGACGTTTTTCTAGGTGGTTGGTGGGGAGGTAATCGGGAGTAGTCTGGGGTGTACATGCTTGTGGGCAGCACACAGTTAACTTCTTCCACCTGGTGGAGGTTTCCGTTTCTGCAAAACAGCTCACAGAGCACGGCTCACAATACCCTCCATATTCCTTGAGGAAGAATGAAATGTCCTTGACTTTGTTTAATGGCTGCAGTATTATTATTTTGGCTTGCTTGACTGTTTTCCTTTCTCTTCTCACTTCTCTGATTAAATGTATTCATTGGCAGAGAGTTTTCCACAGACAAAAGGCAGGCAGAGGACACGGATGGGGTCTATTCTGGGAAGGCCTCAGAGAGTCCTGCTTGGTAACATTCTTTCTCTGAAGTCCTACTCACCCTCTTCCCGCCACACTTCATCAGCCTTTGTAGACGCTTCTTATTCAGCTGTAACAAATTACCACAGGCTTAGTGACTTAACACGAATGTATTATGTTAAAATTCTGAAGGTTAGAAGTCTAAAATCAAGGTCTTGGCAAGGCTGGATCCCTCTGGAGACTTCCGTTTCCTTCCTTTTCAGCTTCTAGAGTCTGTCTGCATACCTTCCCACAGAGCCCCTTCCTCACCTNTGTCCCTTCTCCTTCTGTCTGTTATTAGAAGACCATTTTAAACTCAACTTTCTTTCTGTCAGGGAACCTGCACCTCCTGCTTGGCCAACAGTCTCAGCTTAAGCTGTGCTTCCTCCAGGAAGCTCTCCCTGACCGCTGTAGTCCAGGGCTGCCTCTCAGTATTCCAAACCAGACATCAGCTCCCTAGGACTTAAGGCTGAATCCAGACCATTGCCTGTTTTTGTAACCCAAGTTCTATTAGAACATAGCTACACTCTGTGTTTACATCTTATCTGTGGCTGTCTTCAAGATATGATGGCAGAACTGAGCAGTTTTGATAGAGACTGTATGGCATATAAGCCTAAAATACTTAATTTTTTGGTTTTTACAGAGAAAGTTTGCTGTCCTTTCTCTTAACAGACAGGGCTTAATGTGTGCACCTCCTGGCATGATGTCTAATAAATGCTCCCATTTTGCAGTTTGCAAAACTCTTAAATTCCACAGTCCTTTAGTGTTTCACAGGGCACTGCAAACTGAATAAACAACCTCAAAATTATCCTTGGAGATTGGGGCGAGCTCCCCCAAAGGACAGAGGATATATGGGCAATTTTATTTTCAAAAGGCAATATCCATGTTTTACTGTTGTCAGGTGATTGCAAAGTCCTCAGGGCACAGTTTTATAGGTAAACCAGTGCCTTCAACCCAGAACTCTTACCTTGTTAACTGATCCCAGCATCAGAACAAAAGTTTTGAGTGTCCGGAAGGATGTGTGAAGACATAACAAATCACTTATGTGAAAGTTTAAACATAAACACAAACTTAGAATGTTAGCATTTGCTTCAAGGAAAGAACACTTGGTGGGACCGTTTGAGACGCTCAGGCGTCGCGCTCCGCAGCTGGCTGGCTTGCGTGGGTGCGAGGGCGGGGACACGCGCACAGCGGCGCAGGGCTAGAGTCACGCTTCTCTCCTCTCTGCTGCCTAGCGGTCAGCCCATCCCCAGGGTGGAGTACACGGAGGAAGAGACCAAGACGTGGGGCGTCGTGTTCCGGGAGCTCTCCAAACTCTATCCCACGCACGCTTGCCGGGAGTATTTGAAAAACTTCCCTCTGCTGACGAAACACTGCGGCTACAGGGAGGACAACGTGCCCCAGCTGGAAGACGTATCGGCGTTTCTGAAAGGTGCGCTCCACGCGGGCTCTTTCAGGCTAAGCTTCCTCGTAGGCCTGCCAGGGACACAGCGGGTAGCGATTGCCCTTTTCCCAAACAAGGTAGGACTCCCTCTGGTTTAAAAAGAGAGGGCTGCTCCGAGAGCACCTGGGCCACCTGTGGGAGGCAGGTGAACAACCGAACAATTTATTACACTAGTGCTCACTTAAGCAAAAAAGTTTTATACTGGATGAAGAAATATCATGGATGATGTTGAGCACAGTGACTTTGCTCTGGCAGGGAGTCAGGCAGATCACTAGTCTAAAGTGAACGCGGGGAAGCGCAGTCACCCAGCGCGAGCGTTCTCTGTGTGGCCGCTCTCCTCGCTGGCCCTGCTGGGATGGCAACCGGAAAACTCTGGGCTCTCGCAGGGCTGGAGGTGGAGCTGGAGCTTCAGCGTGGTCCTGCTGCTTGCTCTTTCCTTCACTGTGGCTGAGTCCTCGGGTTCTGCTCGTCGCTCTCTCCCGTGTTTCAAGCAGGCCGACTCTAAAAGCGGAAATCTTGCTGCCTGCTTCCCTTCCTGGAGCTTCCTCGCCTGCCTTCCCCGTTTCTATCGGGAGTGATCGATTCTTTAGGCTCAGGTGCTAAGGACTCCTGTTGCCTAAAGAGTAGTTTTATTGCTCCAGGCAAAGTGGGCCAGAGCAGGTCAATGCCCTCCAAGCTATGTGTCCCGCCCTGGGGGCCTCCTGAGGGGTCTGGGAGTGTTCCAGGAGCAGGCTGTGAGCAGCTCGTGGACGTTTTTCTAGGTGGTTGGTGGGGAGGTAATCGGGAGTAGTCTGGGGTGTACATGCTTGTGGGCAGCACACAGTTAACTTCTTCCACCTGGTGGAGGTTTCCGTTTCTGCAAAACAGCTCACAGAGCACGGCTCACAATACCCTCCATATTCCTTGAGGAAGAATGAAATGTCCTTGACTTTGTTTAATGGCTGCAGTATTATTATTTTGGCTTGCTTGACTGTTTTCCTTTCTCTTCTCACTTCTCTGATTAAATGTATTCATTGGCAGAGAGTTTTCCACAGACAAAAGGCAGGCAGAGGACACGGATGGGGTCTATTCTGGGAAGGCCTCAGAGAGTCCTGCTTGGTAACATTCTTTCTCTGAAGTCCTACTCACCCTCTTCCCGCCACACTTCATCAGCCTTTGTAGACGCTTCTTATTCAGCTGTAACAAATTACCACAGGCTTAGTGACTTAACACGAATGTATTATGTTAAAATTCTGAAGGTTAGAAGTCTAAAATCAAGGTCTTGGCAAGGCTGGATCCCTCTGGAGACTTCCGTTTCCTTCCTTTTCAGCTTCTAGAGTCTGTCTGCATACCTTCCCACAGAGCCCCTTCCTCACCTCACTCTGACCTTTGCTTCCATCACTGCCTCCTTCTCTGACCCTCCTGCCTGCCTCTCAGAAGGGTGCTTTTGAGTGGCTCCACGGGGATAATCTGGGCTGATGGCCCCAGCACAAGACCCTTACCTTAATTACATGAGTCAAGTTCATGTTGCCATCTAAGGGAAAGTATTCCCAGGCCCCGGGCATCGGAGCAAGGGCTTATTGGAAGGGCCTAACTAGAGCTGAGCTTACCCCAGTCTGTGGGTCTGCCACTTCTAGCTTCGCGCCTCATAGTGAGCCTGTCCTTTTCCTTCCATCCGGTGGCACACTCACTGAGGCCTCATCATTGCATCCTTGACAGCAGTCTCTCCTCGCCTCTCCTCTCCTGTCCATGGCTCCCAGATGAAGCTCCCTAGAGAGTTCCTTTGTTCCTGGCATCTGCGCTCAGAAGCTATCAGTGGCTTCCCCTTGATTTTACTGAGGTTGGCAAACTTTTAATTTTTTTTTGGTAAAAGTCCAGATGGACAGTAAATATTTTAGGTTGTGTGGGCCAAGAGCCAAAATTGAGGCTATTAGTACATACTTATATCACTGTTTGAACATGAACATTTGAAAATGCAGAAACTACTCTTAGCTTACAGGTGTATACAAACAGGCAGCAGCCTGGGTTTGGACTACACACCAGAGTTTGCTGGCCTCTGCTTTATAACAGAGGCCAGCTCTTAGCTGCTCATCCTCAGCTCACGGCCCTGACCCAGATTTCCCAGGGTGTCTCCTGCTGAGACCATTCTGCATAAACCGTTTGTTCTAGCGGTGGGTCTTCATGTCATTACTTAGGCTCTGTGACTTGCGAGCATAGTCGTCCCTTGTTGTTCAGTTGCCAAGTTGTATCTGACTCTGCAGCCCCATGGACTGTGATGTGCCACGCTTCCCTGGCTGTCCCCATCTCCTGTAGTGTGCCTTAGTTCATGTCCATGGAATCAGCGGTGCCATCCCACCATCTCATCCTCTGTCACCCTCTTCTTATTCTGCCTTCCCAGCATCAAGGTCTGTTTCAATGAGTCAGCTCTTCGCATCATGTGACCAAAGTATTGGAGCCTCAGAATCAGTCCTTCCAATGAGTATTCAGGGTTGCTTGCCTTTAGGATGGACTGTTTGACCTCCTCGCTGGCCCAGGGACCCTCAAGAGTCTTCTCCAGCACCACAGTCATCCCTCCACCTACTCAAGTTCTTTGTGTTCCTCAGGACATGGAGCAAGCCCTGGATTCTCTCTGAATCCTGATTGTAACAGCCACCGTGACCTCTCCCTTTCCCGATTTCATCCCAGATCATGTGTGTATCAGGGGAAAGGCAGGCATGGCCTGACAGCAGGTCCCCTGAGAACCACCCTTAACGTGATGGGAGGGCCCTGTGGATGGTCACCATCCATGGCATTTGTTACTGAAAGAGATTAAGAACCACTGATCAGTATCACTCAATTAGCCCCTAATTATGTGATACCTTATGCTGCTTTTGACTAGATTCCATGCTCCCTGATGGCCCCACCTCTGGCTTGCCTCTCTTTCTTTTCCATGGAGTTATGTATTATGTATTGGGCTTGATTACTCCTATATGAAGATTACTTTTTACTGCTTTGTTTCTCAAACCCCAGTAATTACATTACCATCTCAATATTTTCCATATCTGTCACCCAGTTTAATATTTTTATGAGGGGCAGTATGGTACAGAACAGATTCTGAATGCAAAATGCTCGGGTTGAGGCCTGGCTTCACCAGTTCCTGGCTATGTGACCTTGAAGTGAAGTGAAGTGAAGTGAAGTCACTCAGTTGTATCCGACTCTTTGCGACCCCATGGACTACATGTAGCCTACCAGGCTATTGCCTTAACTTCTCTTTGCCTCCATTTCCTCTCTGCAAACAGAGATCATAATTTTACCTACTTTACAAGGTTGGGAGGGGAAACTGACAATGTGTGCCTAAAGTTTGCTGGGCACACTCTAAGCGTACCAGAGTTTCAGTTATGATCACTCCTATTCTTGCTGTTATTTTCACCAGCCTTGGTGAACTGGGTGTCCTAGGTCCTCAGTTTGCATCACTCATTGGTAAACAACGTGCACAATATAAGTTGTGTGTATTTTTATTTCTTTCAGTTGACTCACTTTTAAAATACCAAGTTTATTTTAAAAAGAAACTTCTTAAGCAATGGTATTCACAAAGTCAAAGTTATTGATGTGACAGATACACATTTAAAAATTTATAAGAAAATAAAATATATAGCTATTAAAGAATGTCCCCTTGTACCCCACATGTGGGATACTGGCATAGAATACAAAAAGAAGAAAATACACTTATCTTTTTGATTTTCAGTGGGGAATAATGAATCTACCTGGAAACTTTTAGAATGACTTTAATATTGTTAGAATCATAGGCATGAGGATATCTGAGAATAGGGTTATTTCCCTGTAGGTACCCAGGATCCCAGGGTAGACTTGCTTTATACACTTAATTGGTTTTTATCTTTAAAAACTATTTCTAACCATTCAGAGGTGCTTTCCGAATGAACTGAGGTTTTCAAAATGGGAGCCTTTACAGTGCTGGTATCAGAGAGAAGAGCCCTCCTGTCGTTTTTTTGTGGGCCCTGATGAGCAGGAAGCACGAGGCAGTCTTTAACTGGGTTAGCCATCTAGGGTGATTTTCATAGATTTTATTGTATTCTGCTTTTTTGTCTCTGTCCTCTTACCACAAACCAGTAGAGCGTGTAGAGCTTTAGTGTATCTTTCAAGTTGTCAGAATTAATGTAATTGTTTTCATAATATCAAAGAAATGGGATATGGTAATGTAAAATGAAGGGGTTAGGGGGTTGTTGTTCAGTAGCTTGATCGTATCCAGCTCTTTGTGACACCATGGACTGCAGCATGCCAGGCTTCTGTGTCCATCACCATCTCCCACAGCCTGTCCAAACTCATGTCTGTTGAGTCATTGGTGCCATCATCTAGCCATCTCATCCTCTGTCGCCCCCTTTTCCTCCTGCCTTCAATCTTTTCCAGCATCAGGGTCTTTTCCAGAGTCAGTTCTTCACATCAGGTGGCCAAAGTTTTGGGGATTCAGTTTCAGCATCAGTCCTTCCAGTGAGTATTCAGGGTTGATTTCCTTTAGGATTGACTTTAGCTTGATCTCCTTGCAGTCCAAAGGACTCTCAAGAGTTCTCCAGCACCACAGTTCAAAAGCATCAATTTTTTGACACTCAGCCTTCTTTATGGTCCAGCTCTCACATCTGTACACGACTGCTGGAGAAACCATAGGTTTGACTATCAATAACAAGCTGTAGTGTGAACCAATTCCATAATGCTAGTCAACGGGCTAAATTGGCAGTGTGTTCACTGACCACATTCTTATCTAGGTGTGATAAAGAAAGTATTCTTATCTAGATGTGTCTTTGGAAAGATATCAAGTGATACATGGTAAGCATCACTGTATTTTATTTACATTTTTTAACAGCTTCATTGAGGTATAGTTTACATAAAATAAAATTTACCATTTGTAACTGTACTACAAGTCAGTGATGTTAGTAAATTTATAGAATTGTGTAACCATCACAACAATTTAGTTTTACAACATTTCTATCACTACAGAAAGCTTTCTTTTGCTCCTTTATAATCAATCCTTGTTCCTATCCTTAGCCCTGGGAAACCACTGATTCACTTTCTGTCTATAGGTTTTCCTTCTTTGGGCTTCACGTAAATAGAAGCACAAAATGTGTAGCAGTCTTTCACAATCTGATGTCTTTTAAAAGCATTTATTTCTTATCAAGGCCACATTTGGTTTGGAATATTAGACAAGTTTTGTGTGTACAACCTTACATTTGTATTTCTGTGTGCAATCTAGTGTGCTCACCACCAAAAGTTTACATTGTAGTCTTCTGTGCATTTGAGCTTTCTTATCCTAATTTGGGCTCTGAATTTAAATCCTTAAATTTTTTTTCACCTTTCTTTCCATTTTAATGAATGTCTTGTTCCCCTGGAAACCATCATTCGTGAGTATATTTTAGTTATCAGAAGCCACAAATGTGATGGCTGTTAACAGTGTATGTCATTCAATTGTCAAGAGTTTTAGAACCTTGATTACATTGTTTCTGGAACGTCCTTAAAAATAATAGGAAGCCCTGCTTGGGCCATCAAGTCCTGTCGCCTTAATACTTAGTTGACTCTTTCTGTTACCTCTTTAGAAAGATCTGGCTTCACGGTGAGGCCAGTGGCCGGATACCTGAGTCCTCGGGACTTCCTGGCAGGACTGGCCTACAGAGTGTTCCACTGCACTCAGTACGTCCGCCACGGCTCGGACCCCCTCTACACCCCGGAGCCGTGAGTACTCTCGCTGGAAGCCTGGGTGGGGCGGAGACCACTGCACTGGGACTGCGGTCAGCGCNCCTCTTTAGAAAGATCTGGCTTCACGGTGAGGCCAGTGGCCGGATACCTGAGTCCTCGGGACTTCCTAGCAGGACTGGCCTACAGAGTGTTCCACTGCACTCAGTACGTCCGCCACGGCTCAGACCCCCTCTACACCCCGGAGCCGTGAGTACTCTCGCTGGAAGCCTGGGTGGGGCGGAGACCACTGCACTGGGACGGCGGTCAGCACCCACTTTATTTGAGAGGATGGGGTCCAGGAATCCTAAAGACCACTGTTCCTCGGGCCACCAAGCTTATCACTTTACTTTTGATGCTGTTTTACCTGAATAGTCGTGTGATTAATGGACTGTTAAGGTCTTCGCTAGAGAGCAGAGAGCCTCGGAGGTTCAGGCAGTAAAGTAGCTGATGACAGGGGAAGTTCCAGGGATCAGAGCTGAGTCTCTGAAGCGCCCTGCCCCCCCAGGGGACCTGACGCTCACTGACAGGTGGGTCCCTCTAGGTCAACATGGTTTTTATTTTTATGTTTTATTTTTAGCTCCTTTCAGCTTCCCTGAAAATGTTTTCAGGGTAAACAAAGGTTACTTATAGGACTCCAGACATTTGGGCAAGAAACACTTGTTAGAGTGGATAAGTGCTCAAAGAATTGCTGTTAGAGTTGGATAGGCAATCTCTAAATCTAGCCCAGAGGGTTTACAAATGGCCCTGTTTACAAATAGCAGGCACTTTGTTAGCTCTGTTTGAATAACAGGCCCTCCTGAGACCTGTGGTAGCCTGCCAATAGGTATGCAGAGAGAGAGGCCAAAGAAATGAGATTTTAGCCACAGAGGTCTACAGAATTAGGGGAATAATGTGTTATATTTTTACCAAAGTACTTGCTGCCAATTCATTCAGCGAACATTTATGTGCAATGCTAGCAGGGAGGTGCGGCGGATTCAAAGATGAATAAAATATAGCAGCTGCTTTTTTTTTTTTAAAGCCTCTGACTTTTCTGGCAGGAGAGATAGAAACATAAACAATTATGAAAGAGTGTGGTGACGCGGTATATGTGCAGAGTGTCAGAGGCACAAAGAGGAGAGTGCAGTCCTGAGAGGCTTTTCAGAGGAAATGTGAGATGAGTAGGGGTCCAGAAGAGTGGACAAGAATTTCTCTTTGGATAAGCAAAGTGGGGTGTGGGGGAAGCTTTCAAGTCAAGGAAACAACTGCAAAGATGTGGAGGCAGGGAGAGGCAGAAATGAGCAAGGCTGATTACTTCAGAGTGGTCAGAGCGCAGGCATGTGTTAGCGGTGAAATTATTCTGTTCACAATTTTGTTGTTCAGTCGCTCAGTCCTGAAGCGACTACCTAAAATGTTAGTAGCAGTGTGAGCATTCCCCGTGTCTTCCTCCCCTCCCCTCCCTCTCTCTCAAAATAAAACATGAACACCCAGTGTAAGAAAAAAAACAGGGAGGAGCTTTTGTCCACCATTTGGAAAGAAAGGTGAGGAGGGGAGCAGACAGCTTGACGGGCTGCTGGGCTGCTGCTGCGGGCTCTGGTGGCTCAGATCCCTCAGTAAGGCATCAGCTGGCCGGCCTCCTTCTCGTAGACGTCTGGCACTACGCCGTACGGTTTCTGTACCATTTTAGCTGTCGACTTCCCAAAAAGCTGGTGCTCGTAGTCTATCAGCTGCCTCCAGAAGCCGATGTTGGGCCTGATGACAGGCCTCTGGGCTTTCACCCAGTTATAGGTCTCCAACAGGCACACATTGTGAAATTTCATCAGGTACGCGATATAGAGCATGGCGGAGCAGCTGACCCTCACAGGACAGTGCACCAGGGTAGCCCTGTGTTTCTTTGTGACTCCATGGACTGCAGCACGCCAGGCTTCCCTGTACTTCACCATCTCCCAGAGTTTGCTCAAACTCATGTCCTCTTAGTGGATGATGCCATCCAGCCATCTCATCCTCTGCCACCCTCTTCTCCTTTTACCTTCATTCTTTCCTAGCATCAGGGTCTTTTCCAATGAGTCGGCTCTTCACATCAGGTGGCCAGAATATTGGAGTTTCAGCTTCAACATCAGTCCTTCCAATGAATATTCAGGGTTGCTTTCCTTTAGGATGGATGGGATTGACTGGTCTACAATATAAACAGTCATTTGTCAAAATAGGGCATTTGGACTTAATTCTGTAGGCAGCAGGGAGCTCTTCCTTGGCATGATGACGTCATCGTGTTTAAAGAAGCTGATGGGGGTGAGGGCTGGGACACATGGAGCATGAACTTGCTGGGAGACTGGTGGGTGGTCCCATTGCAGGGAAGGAGTACGGTGTATAAGGCATCAGTAGGACACCAGGAGAGGACACCTGTGTGAAATGCATCATTAAGATGGAATTTACAGTATTTGCAACTCTAATGAGGGTGAGACGGTCCCAGGCAGTGCTCAGGCTTTTAGATTGGGAAGCTGAGTGGGTGTAATACTGGAAAATATCAGAAGGGGCTTAGGCCTGGAGGAAAGAGGGGAAGAAGGAGGGAAACAAGAGAGAGAGATTTGAATTTGGAGCGTCCTCTCTTGGAGAGGCCCATGGAAGGGACCTCCAGATGGAGGGGCTCCTGGTGGTTGGGAGTCAGAGCTGAGAGCTCAGAAGTGAATTTTAGTTCCCGCTGTTGATCTTGGTGTTCTTTTCTTTCAACTGCTAAATGAAAGCATGGAAACTTGAGATTCACTAACTTGGGATTGTTCGTACAGGCTCATTTTTGTGAGTTTTATTTATTTTTAAAATTACTCGTATTTTTAATTTTTTAAGCCCAGCCACATAGCATGTGGATCTTAGTTCCCTGAGCAGGGATCGAACCTGCACACTTGCATTGGAAGCTCGTGGTCTTAACCACTGGCCCACCAGGGAAGTCCCCTATTTCGTGGGTTTTATGTCATTCATTTGTCTCTTAAATGATGATGATGATTTATGTGTAGGCGATGCATGTCCACGATCCAGCATTCAGAGCTTACAGAAGGGCCCACTGTGAACAGTGACTGTTTCCCTTCCTCTGCTCCTTGACACCTGCTGCGTCCTCCCCAGCAGCAACCACTGCCGCCACTTTCCACTGCATCCTTCCAGGAATATACTGTGCAGACACAGTGCTCTGTAAAGATCCCTTCAACCCTCACGTCTTGCAGAGTCCCACCTCTCTTCCCAGCCACATGCTGTAGTTTGAATCTATGAAATTCTGTTTCCTGCCTGTCAAGCAAGTGTATGTTCCTCGGTTCTGTCTCATCACAACAAAGATTTGGAGTGACGGACATTAAAGCCCTCGGCGTGTCACAGCTCTTGGGTCTTGGACAGACTGTATTATAGCTCTTAGACAAATCAGTGTTACAGCTCTATTTTATTTGGATAATAGCAAGAGATGCATCCTCGAGGTGTGAGGACATGCCGACTCAAAGATGCGAAGAGAA
>SJYW01001686.1:893484-923480 GCA_006410735.1 Raphicerus campestris
GGGGGGGGGGGGGGGGTTGGGGGTTCGGGGAGTGGTGGGAGGGAGGGAGAGGGAGAGAGAGCCCTTTGGCTCCTCTTTTTATATGCTTTTCCCTTCCCCTGGGCCTGCCCTATGCAAGTTGGGCTTAGTCAGGAGTGATGTTTGTTCTACCTGAAGCCCTCACTCTGGTCCTCGGACCTTCCTTTGTTCTATTTTCACGAGCTTTTCCCTTCCACCACTATTTTGGATACCTGTTTCCTATTCTAACTACCTAACACTACCCAAGCACTTTCACAGGCATTGTCTTTTAAATGCAATCCCATTTCCTCAATTGAGAACCAACAAGAGGGCAGTTTCTCCAGTTTGCGGAGTTCAACGAGACTCCTGTGTTTGGTGCTTGTACCCTGCTTCCAAATAACTGCTTCTAGCTGCTGAACTGTTGTGGTGGAGGCAGCGCTAATGAGACGAAGGTGAGCCCGGAAGACACAGCTAGCAAAGAGAATGAGAGAAGCAAAAATACGGTATCTGAAAAAAGCTTTATTTTCCTTTTTGGTCTGGGTAGAATGTACTTTGATATCCCCACTCCTAATACATTATTGGGCTTCAAGCATGGCTTGTTTTACCATTTTACATTTTAAAACTCCAGTGGCTCTAAGCCCACCAGGAACTGGGACTTGAATTTAAAAGGCAACAGCAATTTGCGTTTGTCCCCTGGGGAGTGTTCTGGCCTGGGGGCAGTAGAGGAGAGAGGCCTGGAGAATCAGCAGCTCCTGCTCTGGAAGAGGAGGGAGGAGCTGCTTTTCCATGCGTTTCTACTTGGACTGAAAGGCCACTGATTCTGCCTGAAGGGAGGCGGTGTTCTGGCCCTTTCTCCCTTGGAGCACTGCCCCAGGCAGGGGATTCTGCACTTCATTGATCAGCCTACTTTGATCAGCAAGCACCTTTGTCACTAATCTAGTATTGAAGTTTACAAACGATTTTCCTAAAAAAAATCAGTTGGGTCAAATTCAAGGTTATTGCAGTAATAGTGCCCTTCTCACTCCAAGGAATGAGGGAAAGAAGCCGAGCTCCAAGTTGCATGGGTGTGTGGGCATCACACCTGCGGGTGGGGGCAGGACAAAATGTGAGAAGCCCCACGATCTCCTGGTCTCCTCTTTGCCTCTCTGGGGAGTCCCTGTGGGCTGCGTCACCTTGTACCCTCTGGGCATCTCATCTTTTGGAACAGGGTTTCTTAACCTTGGCAGTATTGATATTTTGAGCTGAATAATGCTTTGTTGTGGGTGGCTGTCCTGTGTATTGTAGAATGTTTAGCAACATCCCTTGCCGCTACCCACTAAATCTCAAGCGTAGGCTCCCACCCCTGCCAGATGTGACAACCGAAGTTGTCTGCAGACATTGCCAAATGACCCCAGGGGCAACATCTTCCCCAGTGGGAGCCACTGTTTGAGAAGGAGGTATTTGACAGGTCATGTTAACATGGCTGCTCTGTCTGACAATTACTGTAGGCTTTGTTCCCTTTCTAAAACACCAATGTGAGTATAGCATTCTCATGTTTAACCTCTGTTGGTTCCCTGTTACATTCAGGGGGAAAATGTCTGAGATCATCAAATCACACCTTCTGTCTCTCTTTCTGCCCCTTCTAAAACCTTATGCTCCAGCCGCACTAGACTTCTCACCATCCTGGGGCCCTGCTGGCTCTTGCCTCCATCTCTTTGCACAGGTGGTTCATTAGCCCTGGAATGATTTTTGTGAGATCACTGTAGGTCTCCGGATTAAGACTCAGTTGCACCCTTTTCTGTGAAGACTTTCCCAGGCAGTACTGGATATTCCTGCAGCGTTTTGCCTTACTTCTGTTCCCGCACTTAGAGCACTGCACGGCAGTTATTTGTTCATGTGTCAGTCTCCTGCATCAGATTGTAATTAACTCAAGGCCAGCTGGCAAAGGCAACAGGGGAACAAGGAGATCCAGACTGAGTTTGGAGTGGATCCTCAAACCTGGCATATAGAGCGAAAACTGAGGCCAAAGTGGGCTGGAGCCGTGAGTGCCGCTGCTTCCAGGAGGTGCCTGATTAGGCAGACATACGCAGAGTGCCAGGCTCCATCCAAGATCTGTGGAGAGAGAGGTCCAGGGCAGGCCTGGTGGTGCCCCATGTGCTGAGAGCGCCTCCCCCTGCAAGGCTGCAGATCCTCCACTCCCTCCAGCAGCTTCACTCTGATTTCAGGAACTGTAGCTGGACTCCCCTCCATCAATAAGTCATTTTTTATAGTCAGTGTCTTCAGGTAAACTCATGAACCATTAATGGGGGAATTTTAGATATCACTTGAAGCTTTGAAGGTAGCCCATTTGGACCATTTGGAAGAGTCTTCTCTCTAAATCACACCCGAGGATGGGTAGCTTGTTCTGTTCATGGATGGGCAGCTTGTGCTGTTCATCGGTTTTGCTTTGAGAATGTACGTTGTTTCAAATGACAAAACTGGTTGTTCACTGTGAAGCTGAAGAAGTGGAGGTAAAGGAAATGTGAAGGTTGTTCCCATCTCCTCTTCATGAAAATGGGAGAGAGAGAGAGAAAGAGAAAGAAAAGGAGACCCAACTGCATGTCACATGGTGCTAAGAAGATATTTCCCCCTTTGGGTAAAAAAAAAAAACCCGAATTTAGTTTTACCTTAAAGGCAGGAAAGCTCACTGCCCTCCTTTAAAAAACAGTGTCAGTCTGTGAAGGGTTCTGAGTTCTCTATGAATGTCTTAAATGTGACATCTTTTAAAGAAGAGATGCTCTGAGATTGTATCTGCAAGTGATGGTGTGGGTCCCTGCAGGACTGTCCTGTGTGTGGATGTGTTGTCTACGTCTAAGTGAGTGGATAGAGCATTAGAAGCATCTCTGGATTTGTTTCTAGAAGATTGTTGCTGGAGAGGGACACTGGAGGTTCAGTGCAGGGAAGTCTTGGGTAGTGCTGTCCACGTTTGAAGTGAGTGGAGGAGCTTCTCTGGATTTGTCTCTAGAAGATTCTTGCTGGAGAGGGGTGGTGGAGATTCAGTCTAGGGCACACTGCAGGGAGAAGTGAGTTGGAGGGAGGGATCTTGCTCCGGTCTCGTCTCTGATGTCAGCTTTCAGCGGCGTTTTGGATTTTCAGCTGTTGTCTGTATCTCCCTTCTTCCTAGTTCTGCTTTAGTGCATTTGGTTTTTCTTCCCCAGTCACTTCCTTTTAGGGGGTCTGTGGCTTCTATTCTTCATAGTTGAAACAGACTTCTTGACTGTGTTTCACGCCAGGTGATGTTGAATTCTTGCTCACTGAATTTGGGCATGTATACTTGTCTATATGATTTTCAATTTTATCTGTAGTCCTGATGGCCAGTGGTATCTCAGAAATGTAGAGCTCTTTAATGAGAAATAGATTTAATAAAACCATATTCTCCTGGGGCTATATCTCATGCTTTTTTTCAGAAGCTGTGTGGACTGACTGAGGTCTAGGAAATGAAGGAAGGAAAAGCAAGAAGGGCCTAATTTTTTGTTTGTTTTTTACAAAATATTTATTTGGTTTTGTTTTGTAAGATCTTTACATCATGTGAGATCTTTCTTGAGGCTCATGGGCTCTGTAGTCATCCTGCGAGGGCTTAGTTGCCCCGTGGCCGGTGGAATCTTAGTTCCTCAACTAAGGATCAAGCCTGTGTCCCCTGCATTGCAAGGTGGATTCTTAACGACTGGACCACCAGGGAAGGCCCAAGAAGTCCTATTTTCTAAAGTATTATAATTTAGTTTTGTTTTCTCCAGTATAGGCCAAACCCACCCATCTGTATTTCTGGATGGAGACCAGAGGTGGCCCGATAGTTCAAGGTTCTGTATGTTAGAAACCTAAAATATTGCCCAGAGCGATGCTGAGACACAGATCCGTAGCCCAGCGCTCTGACCCCTTCTCCTTTGCTCAGGGAGAAGACCAGCATTTTCAGTATAACATACGTTCTTCATTGTCAGTTCTTAGAGCTCAAACCAGTATAGTGTCTGTCTTGCCAAAGTAATAGTGCAGTTTTTGCACCAGAAATCCTCTTAAAAATGTTTTAATGAAGACATTTAAAAAGATTTCTTCTATTTTGTTTTCAGATGTTGAGCTGAATATACTAGTAACAAAAAATATCCTTGGCACAGCGTAGTATAAGCTTATTCAGTCAAGGCGTCCCCATTCAGGGCTACATTGATGACTAATGATTCAGCACGTGCTGGTGTGAGTCTGTCCTGCTCTTTCCCCATGTGTCCCTTTTCAAATCAGAGAGCAAACTTTCCCTGCTAGGAAATAATTCATGACACCATGGACTCACACTGCAGCGTTTAGTGTCATAATATCGCTCAATGCATTTGCATTCAGAAAAATATTTCTTGTCACAGTTGAACATATCAGGGGCAATTAATGTTATTTTAAAATATAACTGTTTTAAAGTTTAAAAAAGGTTTTGCAGTCAGGTGATTTTTCTTATAATTGCTGCTGTGTTTCAATTTTATAAGAAAAATAAAAGTGAATTATTCCTAATGCTGGTTTTCATCTGTTTCCAAGCCGAGTCAGTGAACTTTATGCTTAGCCCTTGTGTGTTACAACAGAACCCTCTCTAACACGGGCACACGGGCAGATGGCATTCATCTCTCTTCTTGTGGCTCAGACATCAATCCTCATTTGTTAA
Organism: Raphicerus campestris; assembly: GCA_006410735.1. Lineage (NCBI taxonomy): Eukaryota > Metazoa > Chordata > Mammalia > Artiodactyla > Bovidae > Raphicerus > Raphicerus campestris. The sequence continues at coordinate 898,133 of SJYW01001686.1, forward strand.
CTAATGGTTTTAGCAGCTGAAGACATAGGCTTTCACATTGATAGGAAACTTGACTACCCCTCTCTGGATCAAACAGATTCCTTTCACTGGACCTTTCCTTTCCCAACTTTCCCTCCTTGCTGTCTGAGACATCCTGGGTCTGTGAGTTTGTCTGATTTAAGGCCTGACTGTCCTGGGTGTTTTTAATATCGGGGCTTGCTGAAGTCAAGTCTGGGCATGGACTTCCTCGTGAGCTGGGAAGATGAGCCAGAGCTTTATAGGGTTGAACCTTCATCCCTGTGAGGTCTTGTTTAGCTTCCAATTGCCCTCCCCCACAGATCAGCCTCATCTCTGCCAAGTGTGATGCCAAGCTTCCTGCCTCGCCAACTGGCTCCCTCCACAGTTCTGTCATCATGTTTGCTGTTCAGGGTAGCAGAGCAGCATCGCACCAGTGATTCTCAGAGAATGGCTTGTTCTCAGAAAGCTGAGCCCATCTGGCCTTCCTTTCCTGAGTTTTAACCGAGCTCACACTCTGAGCTTAGCAACCATCTCCTCCCTCAGAAGAAATTTGATTTGGGCTATACACAGGGCTTCCCTGGTGGCTCAGATGGTAAAGAATCTTCCTGCAGTGTGGGAGACCTGGGTTCGATCCCTGGGTTGGGAAGATCTCCTGGAGGAGGGTGNTGTTCCCATCTCCTCTTCATGAAAATGGGAGAGAGAGAGAGAAAGAGAAAGAAAAGGAGACCCAACTGCATGTCACATGGTGCTAAGAAGATATTTCCCCCTTTGGGTAAAAAAAAAAAACCCGAATTTAGTTTTACCTTAAAGGCAGGAAAGCTCACTGCCCTCCTTTAAAAAACAGTGTCAGTCTGTGAAGGGTTCTGAGTTCTCTATGAATGTCTTAAATGTGACATCTTTTAAAGAAGAGATGCTCTGAGATTGTATCTGCAAGTGATGGTGTGGGTCCCTGCAGGACTGTCCTGTGTGTGGATGTGTTGTCTACGTCTAAGTGAGTGGATAGAGCATTAGAAGCATCTCTGGATTTGTTTCTAGAAGATTGTTGCTGGAGAGGGACACTGGAGGTTCAGTGCAGGGAAGTCTTGGGTAGTGCTGTCCACGTTTGAAGTGAGTGGAGGAGCTTCTCTGGATTTGTCTCTAGAAGATTCTTGCTGGAGAGGGGTGGTGGAGATTCAGTCTAGGGCACACTGCAGGGAGAAGTGAGTTGGAGGGAGGGATCTTGCTCCGGTCTCGTCTCTGATGTCAGCTTTCAGCGGCGTTTTGGATTTTCAGCTGTTGTCTGTATCTCCCTTCTTCCTAGTTCTGCTTTAGTGCATTTGGTTTTTCTTCCCCAGTCACTTCCTTTTAGGGGGTCTGTGGCTTCTATTCTTCATAGTTGAAACAGACTTCCTGACTGTGTTTCACGCCAGGTAATGTTGAATTCTTGCTCACTGAATTTGGGCATGTATACTTGTCTATATGATTTTCAATTTTATCTGTAGTCCTGATGGCCAGTGGTATCTCAGAAATGTAGAGCTCTTTAATGAGAAATAGGTTTAATAAAACCATATTCTCCTGGGGCTATATCTCATGCTTTTTTTCAGAAGCTGTGTGGACTGACTGAGGTCTAGGAAATGAAGGAAGGAAAAGCAAGAAGGGCCTAATTTTTTGTTTGTTTTTTACAAAATATTTATTTGGTTTTGTTTTGTAAGATCTTTACATCATGTGAGATCTTTCTTGAGGCTCATGGGCTCTGTAGTCATCCTGCGAGGGCTTAGTTGCCCCGTGGCCGGTGGAATCTTAGTTCCTCAACTAAGGATCAAGCCTGTGTCCCCTGCATTGCAAGGTGGATTCTTAACGACTGGACCACCAGGGAAGGCCCAAGAAGTCCTATTTTCTAAAGTATTATAATTTAGTTTTGTTTTCTCCAGTATAGGCCAAACCCACCCATCTGTATTTCTGGATGGAGACCAGAGGTGGCCCGATAGTTCAAGGTTCTGTATGTTAGAAACCTAAAATATTGCCCAGAGCGATGCTGAGACACAGATCCGTAGCCCAGCGCTCTGACCCCTTCTCCTTTGCTCAGGGAGAAGACCGGCATTTTCAGTATAACATACGTTCTTCATTGTCAGTTCTTAGAGCTCAAACCAGTATAGTGTCTGTCTTGCCAAAGTAATAGTGCAGTTTTTGCACCAGAAATCCTCTTAAAAATGTTTTAATGAAGACATTTAAAAAGATTTCTTCTATTTTGTTTTCAGATGTTGAGCTGAATATACTAGTAACAAAAAATATCCTTGGCACAGCGTAGTATAAGCTTATTCAGTCAAGGCGTCCCCATTCAGGGCTACATTGATGACTAATGATTCAGCACGTGCTGGTGTGAGTCTGTCCTGCTCTTTCCCCATGTGTCCCTTTTCAAATCAGAGAGCAAACTTTCCCTGCTAGGAAATAATTCATGACACCATGGACTCACACTGCAGCGTTTAGTGTCATAATATCGCTCAATGCATTTGCATTCAGAAAAATATTTCTTGTCACAGTTGAACATATCAGGGGCAATTAATGTTATTTTAAAATATAACTGTTTTAAAGTTTAAAAAAGGTTTTGCAGTCAGGTGATTTTTCTTATAATTGCTGCTGTGTTTCAATTTTATAAGAAAAATAAAAGTGAATTATTCCTAATGCTGGTTTTCATCTGTTTCCAAGCCGAGTCAGTGAACTTTATGCTTAGCCCTTGTGTGTTACAACAGAACCCTCTCTAACACGGGCACACGGGCAGATGGCATTCATCTCTCTTCTTGTGGCTCAGACATCAATCCTCATTTGTTAACTAATGGTTTTAGCAGCTGAAGACATAGGCTTTCACATTGATAGGAAACTTGACTACCCCTCTCTGGATCAAACAGATTCCTTTCACTGGACCTTTCCTTTCCCAACTTTCCCTCCTTGCTGTCTGAGACATCCTGGGTCTGTGAGTTTGTCTGATTTAAGGCCTGACTGTCCTGGGTGTTTTTAATATCGGGGCTTGCTGAAGTCAAGTCTGGGCATGGACTTCCTGGTGAGCTGGGAAGATGAGCCAGAGCTTTATAGGGTTGAACCTTCATCCCTGTGAGGTCTTGTTTAGCTTCCAATTGCCCTCCCCCACAGATCAGCCTCATCTCTGCCAAGTGTGATGCCAAGCTTCCTGCCTCGCCAACTGGCTCCCTCCACAGTTCTGTCATCATGTTTGCTGTTCAGGGTAGCAGAGCAGCATCGCACCAGTGATTCTCAGAGAATGGCTTGTTCTCAGAAAGCTGAGCCCATCTGGCCTTCCTTTCCTGAGTTTTAACCGAGCTCACACTCTGAGCTTAGCAACCATCTCCTCCCTCAGAAGAAATTTGATTTGGGCTATATACACAGGGCTTCCCTGGTGGCTCAGATGGTAAAGAATCTTCCTGCAGTGTGGGAGACCTGGGTTCGATCCCTGGGTTGGGAAGATCTCCTGGAGGAGGGCGTGGCAACCCACTCCAGTGTTCTTGCTTGGAGAATTCTATGGACAGAGGAGCCTGATGGGCTATAGTTCACGGGGTCGCAAAGACTTGGACATGACTGAGCAACTAACACACACTCGGGGTCAGGTAGAATGTCAGAGGCCCTACAACCTGGCCCCTTCCATTCTCCAACATAGATAAGTTCAAAAACAATAGCAGCAGAAGCAATTAAATATATATATATATATATATATATATATATATACACACACACACGCATATATATATGTATGTGTATATTATTACTGACAGCAAACATGTCTATATCAACTATTATATGCCAGGGACTATTTTAAGCATTGTAAGTGGATGAACTCAGTACTCAACAGCAACCCTCTAAGTCCTGAGTTACTTTTATTATTCTGAATGTATGGATGAGGCAGTTGAGGCACAGAAAGGTTAAGTAACTGGTTCAAGGTCACACAGCTGGTAAGTAGGGGAGTCAGGATTTGAACTCAGGGAGTAGTGCCAGCATCTGTGGGGATAACCACCATTCTGTATTAAGCTAACCCCACAAGAGGGGACACTACTGTTAAAGAACCCACCTGCCAATATGGGTTCTTATGTCAGGAGACATGAGAGACATGGCTTTGATCCCTGGATCGGGAAGATCCCCTGGAGGAGGGCATGGCAATCCACTCCAGCATTCTTGCCTGGAGAATCCCATGGACAGAGGAGCTGGTGGACTACAGTTCATAGGGTCACAAAGAGTCAGACACGACTGAGGCGACTTAGCACACAAGCCCGGAAGAAAACTCACAACTTGTATGTGTACTAAAGTTGAGTAGTTTCTCTCTTGACTTGCCAATTATAAGTTTTATATAGACAGCTAGAGTGACGCTTTCTTTCTTTCCTCTGGCGGCCCTGCTGTGCCGGGACCCTAAGTGCTGGGTGTGTCTACTGGATGGTCTGTGCCATGCTCTTCCATCCAGTGGTGACCCAGCTACCAAGCTTTGTCAGGAGCCCACTCTCTCCCGTGATCTTCACAGGGCCAGTGAGCCCACCCCTTTATCAAGGGGGCCATCTTTTATTTCACGAGGAAACAGGAGGGGAAGTGCCTCACTCCAGAGTAGTGTTGCAGATGGGAGAACGCTGTGTACATCCTGAGGCAGAAGGGCCTATGGACCACGTGCCCGCAATCCAGGGCCCACCATCAGCTCTCAGTGGGACTGTTGGCAAACCACTTAACCTCCCTGTGTGAGGGCTGATGAAGTAAGGCTTTGATCTTTGCAGAGAAAAATCTTTATAGAAAAGTACCAAATAGGTCCACTCTTCCCTTGGCACCTCTTAAGTTCATGTGGAGACTGATGTGTTTTGAAGCATTCCAGTCACTGTTAGTTACAAGGACATGTTCCTAGACCCAGCCTCCCAAGTTTTCAGTCATTGTATTTTGTCTAGTTTTGTGAGGTGCCGCAAAGCAAAAATAAGCCCTAGGAATCTTTATGCAAGCCTTTTGTCTCTAAAGCTCTGAGCATTCTAACAATAGACATTCTATGAACTCTACCACCACCCCACACAACCCTATACATTATTTAAAACCTGTGCGTTTTGAAACCAAATGTGCCTGAGTGCCTGCTAGAACGCTATTGTTCTCTTAGGCTATTAATGGTAGTGACTTTTTGGGGTAAAGCTTTCAGTTGTAGGAATGTATATATTTTAGCAGATTCAAAGCAGGATTTCTTTTTTCCCCCATCACTCCACCCCCACCAAGGTTTGCCTTCCTTGTGTGGTGTGTGTCATCCAAAATTAGCACTCATAAAGCACGCACAGCAGACTCACAATTCATGCTCCCTCAGTGCTGGGTCATAGGAAGAAGCTCATTTACTTACCTTCAGGTGTGCAAGATGGGGATGAGCTGGGAAAATTTTTTTAAGGAATATTTGCTTTTTAAGATTGCACATTCAGAACAAATTCAAAGTGAGTGAATAGGAAGAGGTAACCTTGTACCTCTTCACGACTGAGTAGAGAAACAGGTAGAGAAGCCCCAGAAGGAAAAAGAGATCTGATGTTTCTTCTGTCAGCTTGCATCATTCTGCTTGTGGCCATGAGGTAGGCAGGATTGTCGCCATTTTACAGGTGGTAATTCCAGAGATCAGTGAAGTCAGGTCGTTCCCCTGTGTACACATAACTTGCTGTTTGGTTGCTAAGTCGTGTCCAGCTCTTTGTGACCCCATGGACTGCAGCATGCTAGGCTTCCCTATCCTTTTCTATCTCCCAGAGCTTGCTCAGACTCATGTCCATTGAGTCAGTGATGCCATCCAACCTTCTCATCCACTGTCATCCCCTTCTCCTCCTGCCCTCAGTCTTTCCCATCATCAGGGTCCTTTTCAGTGAGTCAGCTCTTTGCATCAGGTGGCCAAAGTATTAAAGCTTCAGCATCAGGACACTTGACTAGAAAACAGCAAAACCAAGATTAAGTCCAGAACCTTATGATACCTTGGAGATTAGGAAAACTATGCTTGGGTTTCCTGTGGATTTACCTCTCTGTGGTGCAATAGGGCCCCACCAGTTTTGCTTAATTCTGTTAAGGTCAGAAAGTAGTTGCTGAACATCTAATATGTGCCCAGCTTTCCTACGCACCAGAAACCCCAAAATGAACATGGCCTGACCTCTGTCCTGGAGAAACTTACTGCTGCTTGTTGAGGTGATAAAATAGATTCAAAAAGGACAAAACCTAAGAACTCCATGAGATACTTCAGTTAGTTCAGTTCAGTTCTGTCGCTCAGTCGTGTCTGACTCTTTGCGACCCCATGAATCGCAGCATGCCAGGCCTCCCTGTCCATCACCAACTCCCAGAGTTCACTCAGACTCTCGTCCATCGAGTCAGTGATGCCATCCAGCCATCTCATCCTCTGTCGTCCCCTTCTCCTCCTGCCCCCAATCCCTCCCAGCTTCAGAGTCTNCCATGAGGTAGGCAGGATTGTCGCCATTTTACAGGTGGTAATTCCAGAGATCAGTGAAGTCAGGTCGTTCCCCTGTGTACACATAACTTGCTGTTTGGTTGCTAAGTCGTGTCCAGCTCTTTGTGACCCCATGGACTGCAGCATGCTAGGCTTCCCTATCCTTTTCTATCTCCCAGAGCTTGCTCAGACTCATGTCCATTGAGTCAGTGATGCCATCCAACCTTCTCATCCACTGTCATCCCCTTCTCCTCCTGCCCTCAGTCTTTCCCATCATCAGGGTCCTTTTCAGTGAGTCAGCTCTTTGCATCAGGTGGCCAAAGTATTAAAGCTTCAGCATCAGGACACTTGACTAGAAAACAGCAAAACCAAGATTAAGTCCAGAACCTTATGATACCTTGGAGATTAGGAAAACTATGCTTGGGTTTCCTGTGGATTTACCTCTCTGTGGTGCAATAGGGCCCCACCAGCTTTGCTTAATTCTGTTAAGGTCAGAAAGTAGTTGCTGAACATCTAATATGTGCCCAGCTTTCCTACGCACCAGAAACCCCAAAATGAACATGGCCTGACCTCTGTCCTGGAGAAACTTACTGCTGCTTGTTGAGGTGATAAAATAGATTCAAAAAGGACAAAACCTAAGAACTCCATGAGATACTTCAGTTAGTTCAGTTCAGTTCTGTCGCTCAGTCGTGTCTGACTCTTTGCGACCCCATGAATCGCAGCATGCCAGGCCTCCCTGTCCATCACCAACTCCCAGAGTTCACTCAGACTCTCGTCCATCGAGTCAGTGATGCCATCCAGCCATCTCATCCTCTGTCGTCCCCTTCTCCTCCTGCCCCCAATCCCTCCCAGCTTCAGAGTCTTTACCAATGAGTCAACTCTTCGCATGAGGTGGCCAAAGTACTAGAGTTTCAGCTTTAGCATCATTCCTTCCAAAGAAATCTCAGGTTGATCTCCTTCAGAATGGACTGGTTGGATCTCCTTGCAGTCCAAGGGACTCTCAAGAGTCTTCTCCAACACCACAGTTCAAAAGCATCAATTCTTTGGTGCTCAGCGTTGAGCAATCCATGAGATAAGGACCCTTATAACCTCCAGTTTATAGATGAAAAAACAATACATCTGAGCTGTCCAATGTGGTAGAGATGTGACTATCTAAGTTTATTAATTAAAATGAAATAGAACCATGGATTTAGTTCCTCAGTAGTGCTGGTCATGTTTAAGATGTTCAATAGTCCCCTGTAACACGTGGCAGATACAGAATATTTCTGTCATTGCAGGAAACCCTATTGTACCATGCTGCTCTAAGTCACTTTGTCAACACAGGAACGTGCAACATGCGCTTATTCTGACTCCAGATTATAAACTGGTAACCATTATGTTACATTGCGTCCCTAATATCTAGTGAAAATTTGGGGAGAGGAAGCAGACAGGGGAAGAGTTAGAAATCTCTTTTTATTCAGGAAATGGGAACAGGAGACATAAGTACAAATTTCCTCTGAAGCTCTTTTGTGCTACTTGAAGAACTAGGAAAGATTTTTTTTACTGGATCCGGAAAGTTAGTACTTGCTGTTTATGGAACCATGAAGTGACTTTTGCTAAGAGTTATCCTAGGATTTTGTCTTATTTACTTTTAAGCCTCAGTTCCTAACATAGTACTTGATATTTAATAGCTGTACAATAAATGCTTCTTGAACTAAATTAAAAAAAATTAACTGTAATATGTTTTGCCTGTCTCAGAAGAATTGTTGTGAAGAAGAGTAATGATTCCTAGGGGGAAAAAAAGGAAAGATTTCCGCAAGGGCAATATCCAGATGCTCAGCTTCATGAAAAGAGGGCCCCATATGAATATATCTGTGCTCTGACAGGGATATAAGAGGGAATGATCATAAGAGCTGCCTAAACTCTGATCTGGGCCAGATTTTACAGTCTGCTATTTTAAAACTACAGAAACTCTGTATGTGGCTCTAAAATGAGAACAGAGAAAAATTGCCTCAATACCAAATTAGTTCCTGTTATTATCTCTTTAGTGAAGTGAAAACAAAGTCACTTCTCTGCCTCCCTCAATGTGTCCCAGTGTGTTATCCCGGATTACTTGCACTTACCCACCAAATGTTGTGTGAAAGCCGAAAAATATATATATATATATATCTATTTTGGCTCCCAGCTCATCCTCCTGCTCTTTTCATCAATGCGACCCTCCCCTACCCACATCTTCCTTTTCTTCTCTTCAGGATTTAGCTGAAGTGTTGGCTTCTGTGTTATTTAGAACAAACAAAACCTATCAAAATAGGGTTTCAAAGACAGATGTGCTGATTGGGGATGGGAAGAAAATGTGGCATGCTCACTCACTTCCTAAAAGCTTTAATTTACAGCAAAAATAAAAAGTTGTTCAACATCAGGCAGGAGGAGTCAGCTTTGAAAAACTGACTGATAAGCAGAGAAGAATGCTAGATTTGTTTTGAATTTCTTTTTTCCCAGCAGCAGTGATCACAACTTCCTTAGAATGATTTAAGAATTCCCTGGGGGCGTTTTGCCCAGGTCCCTTTGTAAGCTTTAGACTCCTACCAGGGCTTATCAGAGAAGATTCCAATTTAGAGGAGCAAAAAGTTTAGTGTCTGATATCAGCTCTAGCTTTTCTTTTTCTTCTTCTCTTTTTCAAAAGGAGACATGATGTTTTACAGTGTTAACACTTTTGAAAGTTCCTATATTTCCAGTGAACAGAGTGCTTTTGTGAAAAGGGCTCTGAGAAGCATTATTCAGGCGAAAATGCATCAAAGGGATGCAAGTTGAAAAGATAGAAGTTTGCCGATGTGGAGATTGAAGGCAGCGTGTGCTGACAGGTGCAATTATAGCCAGATAATTGAATGTTTTAAGAGAGATGTGGTACGATCAGGCAATAGTTATGAACTCACATCGGAAATCCATTCATAATTAGATATTCAGGGATCCTGCTGTGGATGACACAACCAGTGTTGGGACCATGAACTACTTTAGCTGCAGGACATAAACGGGGTTGCACTTAGTAGAGTAGTGTGAAATAGCATGATATCAGCCCTACAGAACTTAATTGATACAAAGTTTGGAGAGAAGGCTCAGCCTTCTCCCTCAGATTCCCAATAGTCTGGAACCTCTTTCAGCCTCTGAGTCAGAAGTCAGTGCAGCTTCCAAGTCCTTTGGTCTCAGAGAAACTAAAGAAAATACCAACTTTTAAATTAACAAGATGAAACATCTCTCTTTGCTGGTTGAAGAGTTTCCAGGCACTTTAGTTACCTTTCTCTACACAAGGTGCCTTAGCCAAAGAGCCTGGAATGAGACCAATCCAGTGTTTATTTCTGAGAATATTCCACCAGAGTCATAAAAGATAACAGCTCTATTTATGGTCTTGGAATTTCGGTGTTTAGAGCCTTGACTCAGTGAGAAGTGGGGTTGCTGTGTAAGCTGCATCTCTGCTTGATCTGAACAGCAGTGTCTTCTAAGGGTCTCTATGTGGAGACTGAGCAGGGAGGAAAGTACAGACCAGCAGAACACAGAGCAGTCATTTCTGCTCAGAACAGAGCAAAGGCATTCAGAATGTTTCATGAGTAAATCTGTGAGACTTCTGGCTTCAGGCTTTCATTCTCAATGAAGCAATATAACTTATTCTGCTTTGTTTGATTTTTTTCTTTCCAATTTTAATTTCTTTTCTGTGTATGGTTGGATTACCTTATCATTGTGATGCTATGAAAGACTCTTAAGTTGACTCTGAGATATAGGTTTCTGATAATGACACCTTAACTTGAAACCCAGGTGAAAGCTCCTTTTCTACCACAGAGAATTGACTCCTTAAAGACTTTGGATCTCTCACATTTTCCTTCATTCTTTTTTAACTGCTACTTTTCCCTTTCCGTTTTACCTATAAGTGTTTGGACTCCATTGGTACCTCGGCAGATATTAATAGAAAACTGTCCTCATCAAGCATTTAACAAGCTCAAAAGTGAACCCAGTTTTGCACCAAAAATCCACCGCCACAGTAACCATGATCTACCCTGGTCTCACATTAGAAAGACTTCTTCTCACATTAATAAGACTTCTTTGGAAGTGAAGATGAAATTACTAATGGGATATGAAAACATTTAGCANTTTTGGCTCCCAGCTCATCCTCCTGCTCTTTTCATCAATGCGACCCTCCCCTACCCACATCTTCCTTTTCTTCTCTTCAGGATTTAGCTGAAGTGTTGGCTTCTGTGTTATTTAGAACAAACAAAACCTATCAAAATAGGGTTTCAAAGACAGATGTGCTGATTGGGGATGGGAAGAAAATGTGGCATGCTCACTCACTTCCTAAAAGCTTTAATTTACAGCAAAAATAAAAAGTTGTTCAACATCAGGCAGGAGGAGTCAGCTTTGAAAAACTGACTGATAAGCAGAGAAGAATGCTAGATTTGTTTTGAATTTCTTTTTTCCCAGCAGCAGTGATCACAACTTCCTTAGAATGATTTAAGAATTCCCTGGGGGCGTTTTGCCCAGGTCCCTTTGTAAGCTTTAGACTCCTACCAGGGCTTATCAGAGAAGATTCCAATTTAGAGGAGCAAAAAGTTTAGTGTCTGATATCAGCTCTAGCTTTTCTTTTTCTTCTTCTCTTTTTCAAAAGGAGACATGATGTTTTACAGTGTTAACACTTTTGAAAGTTCCTATATTTCCAGTGAACAGAGTGCTTTTGTGAAAAGGGCTCTGAGAAGCATTATTCAGGCGAAAATGCATCAAAGGGATGCAAGTTGAAAAGATAGAAGTTTGCCGATGTGGAGATTGAAGGCGGCGTGTGCTGACAGGTGCAATTATAGCCAGATAATTGAATGTTTTAAGAGAGATGTGGTACGATCAGGCAATAGTTATGAACTCACATCGGAAATCCATTCATAATTAGATATTCAGGGATCCTGCTGTGGATGACACAACCAGTGTTGGGACCATGAACTACTTTAGCTGCAGGACATAAACGGGGTTGCACTTAGTAGAGAAGTGTGAAATAGCATGATATCAGCCCTACAGAACTTAATTGATACAAAGTTTGGAGAGAAGGCTCAGCCTTCTCCCTCAGATTCCCAATAGTCTGGAACCTCTTTCAGCCTCTGAGTCAGAAGTCAGTGCAGCTTCCAAGTCCTTTGGTCTCAGAGAAACTAAAGAAAATACCAACTTTTAAATTAACAAGATGAAACATCTCTCTTTGCTGGTTGAAGAGTTTCCAGGCACTTTAGTTACCTTTCTCTACACAAGGTGCCTTAGCCAAAGAGCCTGGAATGAGACCAATCCAGTGTTTATTTCTGAGAATATTCCACCAGAGTCATAAAAGATAACAGCTCTATTTATGGTCTTGGAATTTCGGTGTTTAGAGCCTTGACTCAGTGAGAAGTGGGGTTGCTGTGTAAGCTGCATCTCTGCTTGATCTGAACAGCAGTGTCTTCTAAGGGTCTCTATGTGGAGACTGAGCAGGGAGGAAAGTACAGACCAGCAGAACACAGAGCAGTCATTTCTGCTCAGAACAGAGCAAAGGCATTCAGAATGTTTCATGAGTAAATCTGTGAGACTTCTGGCTTCAGGCTTTCATTCTCAATGAAGCAATATAACTTATTCTGCTTTGTTTGATTTTTTTCTTTCCAATTTTAATTTCTTTTCTGTGTATGGTTGGATTACCTTATCATTGTGATGCTATGAAAGACTCTTAAGTTGACTCTGAGATATAGGTTTCTGATAATGACACCTTAACTTGAAACCCAGGTGAAAGCTCCTTTTCTACCACAGAGAATTGACTCCTTAAAGACTTTGGATCTCTCACATTTTCCTTCATTCTTTTTTAACTGCTACTTTTCCCTTTCCGTTTTACCTATAAGTGTTTGGACTCCATTGGTACCTCGGCAGATATTAATAGAAAACTGTCCTCATCAAGCATTTAACAAGCTCAAAAGTGAACCCAGTTTTGCACCAAAAATCCACCGCCACAGTAACCATGATCTACCCTGGTCTCACATTAGAAAGACTTCTTCTCACATTAATAAGACTTCTTTGGAAGTGAAGATGAAATTACTAATGGGATATGAAAACATTTAGCATCATATTCAGCACATAACAGGAGCCTACTATATGTTAGCTTTCTTTATTTCCTCCTTCTGTTTCTAACTTCTTTACAGGTAAAATGAGAGGTTCTAATAACATTTAAATTCCTCTTATGCACTAAAGTCCAGTGAGTCTGATTGTCTGCCTTAAGCAGTGTGATTGGAGAGTAACCGCCACAGTCTTTTCCACAAATTCGATTTCTGTGCAAAAAAAGGAGACTCTCGGCACATAGTTGATGGGGAATGAATTTGGATTTTCTTTTAGTATCATGTCTACATGTTCTCGTTTGGCTGTCCTCTCAACCTGATATATCTGGGAAGTGGCTGGCCAGGGCTGGACGTGTGGTTTGAGTTGTGGGAACGAGGCTTCTTGACTGAGGAACGCTGTCTGTTTCATGTTGGTATCCATCATCTCCCCTTGTCCACCATTCCCTTGCCTCAACCTCATAACCCTCCGGCTTACTTTATACCTATATTAATGGTGGCAGTCGCTGGCATTTATTTTGTAGCATCTATTTGAAGTAGTAACACTTAAGAGAAGGCAAGGCGATATCAGGAAACATCTTTCAATTACTACCTGGCTCATTAGTTTTGTCAAGAAAATGAAATATGGTCTGCCTTTTGACTCATTCCCAGAGAATCACAGGGGAAAGCATTGCAGTGTTGTTTGGTATCAGGAAACAGTTTATTTCATTATGGCACCTACCTGCCTTTCCCTGGTCATCTGGCTCCAAGTAGAAGCCCAGGCAAATGAGAGAGGATCTAAAGTTCTGTTATGACCTAGTTCAGGCTGGACAAGGCAGAGGACTGGGGGGTCTTCCAATGTGAAGGCTCCAGGAAGTTGCTTGTGTTACAGACATAAAATTTTGTCTATGGGAAGAGCCACTCGATGACAGCATGATCCTCTGCTCTTTCCCAGTGCCAGAAAAGTATAACATGAGATACAGTGTGACTTAAGGGTTGAGAGCAAGAGCTTAGAAATCACGATAAGCTGGATTCAGATTTTGGCTTTATGACTGTTTGTAGCAAGAGTCACCCTTTTTTCAGTAAAGGGCCAGCTAGTAAATATTTTAGGCTTTGTGGGCCATATGATCTCACTGAGAACTACTCAACTCAGCTGTTTTAGTGAAAAGGAGCCACACACAATACATTAATGAATAGGCATGGCTGTGTTCCAATAAAACTTTCTTTACAGAAATGGGCAATAGACTAGATTTGGCCAGCAGCTACAGTTTGCCCACCCATGATCTAGAGAATGTTGCACTATAAATTACTTTAATTCAAGTTTCTTTTGAATATTAAAAGAGACAATGTATGTAACAAAACACTTAACACATGCTTGGCATATGACAAAATGCCAAGCATCTGCTACTGCCAACTATCTACTACTTGAAAGTAGTAGATATTTTAATATTAATAACAAAATATTAAAGTGCTGTATATCATATAATTTAAGATGCCATTTGTTGTAGCATGCATATAGATTTCAGTTGTTAAAATCTGATAAAAAAAATCTTAGGGTTTGATAAAACTTGGTAACAGTAATTAATTATAGTAACAAAGTTATATTTAGAATTTAGGTCTTTTTCTACCAGTGCTAATTTAACTCATCTGACATTTCTCTGTGATGTTTTCTTGTCAGAGACACATGTCATGAACTCCTGGGACATGTCCCTCTGCTGGCAGATCCTAAGTTTGCTCAGTTTTCACAAGAAATAGGCCTGGCATCTCTGGGAGCATCGGATGAAGATGTTCAGAAACTAGCCACAGTGAGTTCCTTTTCAACCCAATCCCCATTCTGTTTATGTCCATTTCTAAGATGAAGAAAGCTTTGGAGGCACTGTGAATAATAGGGCACATTCTGGAGCGGACAGCCAGAATCTTTGTATTTCATCCTTCTCATTCAGGGGCTAGCTAGCTAGTAACCGTTTTAGGCTTGTAGGTCATGAGGTCTCTTTCATAACTGCTTAGCTCAGCTAGTGTGATGTAAAAGCAGCCACAGATAGCATGTAAATGAACGTGTGGTTGGATTTCAAGAAAACTCTATGTATAAAAGCTGGTAGTAGGCTGGATTTGGCCTATTTGCTGGCTCTTGTGCTGCTGCTGCTGCTAAGTTGCTTTATTCGTGTCCAGCTCTTTATGATCCCATGAACTGTAGCTCTCCAGGCTCCTCTGTCCATGGGATTTCTTCAGGCCAGAATTCTGGAGTGGGTTGTCATGTCCTTCTCCAGGGGATCTTCCCAACCCAGGGACTGAACCCTCATCTCTTTGGTCTCCTGCATTGGCAGGCGGGTTCTTTACACCAGCACCACCTGGGAAGCCCTTGTTCTAGTTCAATGTTTATTTCCTAGAATTGTTTGTAATAGTGAAAAGTATGCATTTAAGTAGGAGCTATGCTCAGAAGACGTGAGACATGGGTTTGGTCCCTGGGTCAGGAAGATCCCCTGGATGAGGCATGGCAACCCCCTCCAGTACTCTTGCCTGGAGAATCCCATGGACAGAGGAGCCTGGTGGGCTACAGTCCATGGGGTCACACAGAGTTGGACGCGACTGAGCGACTTAACATGCGTGCAGGAGTTGTACTTGGGATTATTTCTGACTAGTCAGTTTGGGTTTTTCAGACTCAACTTGAGCCAGCATTAGGCAGGTCATGCTAAACAAATACTATAAGAAAACCAGAGAAGGATTGAATAGATACTATAAACTCAGGAAGGTTCTTTGCAAAACAAGTCATATAAGAGGAAAGGTGTAACGTTGGCAGCTACCTTTAAGCTGCTGAAGAGCTAGATCCAGCAAACTCATATGCTTTATCCTAGCCGCATATGAAGAAGCCGGAGTAACAAGCTCACTTACCTGCAGGGGACCGTCTGTTGACAACAATGAGCAAAGCTATTGGAGGAAGGAAAAATAGGATCCTAAATTGTGTGTTTGACAGACATACATTGGTGACATATTAGGCATGCAGGAATATTCTTCACTCCCACCAGGAAATAAACGGTCTCCTAAATTTCTTAAGATGCAAAGCCCTTTCAGTATATCTTTTGTTTCCTAATTTTGATAGAGACATAGAAACTGAGAAATATTATTCTGCTTGAAGAGAAATAATGGAATAGCCATTCTGCTGGTGTCAGTGTGGCGATGAACAGAGGTTGGTGGGGGCTGCCATGAGCTCAGGAGAGTGTGTGTCTTTTATAGCAGAAGGCTGCCAGATAGGAATGTAGGGCTTTGTGTTGCTGGATCTTCTAAATTTGAGAGAGATTGGAAATCTGAATTTCTAAGTGGAATTTAATGATTTAAAAATTTTAGCTCATGAAAAAAAATCTACCATTATGAGCTGAGGAAAATATATTTGTAGACTGAATTAGGATCTGTTCTTCCAATTTGTAACCTCTGCTCTAGGAATTGTATCTCATGTATTTTGGTTATCTATTACTATGTAACAGGTAATCCCAAAACTTGGTGGCTTAAAACAATGAACATTTGTTATCTTGTAGTTTCTGTGTTTAGAGATTTGGGAGCAGCTTAGCTGAGTGGTTTTGTCTCAGGGACTCTCTGTTGTTGCTATTAAGATGTGGGCTAGACCTATAGATGTCTTCAGATTTGGGAAAGTTCTCCCAGGATGGCTCAGCCACGTGGACATTGGCAACTGGCTTCCTTCAGAAGAGAGAGAGGGAGAGAGGAAGAGGAGAGAGAGTGGGGAAGAAGGAGAGAAAAGGGAAGAGATAGAGATAGCTAATTTTTGAATTTAGTTTTTAATTGGAGGAAAATTGCTTTTCCATGGTATGTTGGTTTCTGCAGTACAACAATACAAATTTGTCATAGTTATACACATGTCCCCTCCCCTCAGCCCCACCCTCTCAGTCATCACAGAACTCCCTGTGTTATACAGCAGCTCCCCACTAGCTCTCCATTTTACACGTGATCACACGTAATGACATGTGTACACATGATACTGTATATATGTCAGCGCTACTTTCTCCATTCATCCCACCCTTTCCTTCCCCCACTGTGTCCACAAGTCAGTTCAGAGGTGGTATTGAGGGAGGAAGTTGTAATGCCTTTTGTGACTAGATCATGTGCTAATCACCTCAGCCATGTTCTGTTCATTAGAAGGGACTCACTCCAGTGCACACTCAAGGGGAGGACAATTCACCTCTATTGTTTGGAGAAAGGAGCATCAGAGCGTTTGTTGGTATATTTTATTTTATTTATTTACAGTTGTGCTGGGTCTTTGCTGTTGCGTGGGCTTTCTCTAGTGGCAGCGAGCAGGGGCTGCCTGCGCATTGCGGTCCATGTGTTTCTCATTGTGGTGGCTTTTTTGTTGTGGAGCATGGGCTCTGAGTCATGTGGGCTCAGTAGCTGTGACACATGGGGTTAGTTGCTCTGCAACATGTGGAGTCTTCCAAGATCAGGGATTGAATTCATGTCTCCAGTATTGGCTGGTGAATCTTTACCACTGAGCCACCAGGGAAGCCCTGTAGATGTATTTTAAAACCACCACACCGTAAGTCCCGTTACTTAATTCTCAAACCTTAGCTCTGGCTTTAAATGCTACATTTCAGAACTTTATTCTGCCCTGCAAATTCCTTGAAATTTTCTTAAAATTTCTGAAATTTCCTTTGACCCCTGTAGCTTATACTCTTGATAAGAGATGGGTGGTTTGCTTGCTTGTCTTATTCCGAACAGCTGCAAACTAGGAGTCCACCCTGCCAGGCTCTGTGTGTGTGTGTGTGTGTGTGTGTGTGTGTGTGTGTGTGTGTGTATCTGTGTCCAAAGAGAGGAGGAGAAGGAGTGAGGTAGGACTTCATGGATGTGAATGTAGGTGGATCCTAGTGAGTGATCTAATTTCTTTTTTAAAAGCAGTGACAATAAAATAGTTTTATTTTCTATTCCATCGAATGATGATTAATTCATTCCATCTTTCAAATATTTACAAAGAATATGACAGGATCCTTACCTTTCAGAAAGTCACAGACTATATAGATAAAACTAAGGCTTGTCAGAGGAGAGAAACTTTGTGTTGAGTCTTGAAAGGTGGGAGGGGGAAAGGAAGAATTGAAGGATGGTTTCATTTGGAAGAAATCCCTCTGGTTTGGAGGCTCGCCAGGGAAGGCCTGCTCACCAGTCTAGAGGACCATGCTGAAACCAAGGATCACCTTTTCTGTCATTACAATGAACAAATTACTCCTCATCTAAAACAGTGTAAATGCAGTTTCANTAGCTCTCCATTTTACACGTGATCACACGTAATGACATGTGTACACATGATACTGTATATATGTCAGCGCTACTTTCTCCATTCATCCCACCCTTTCCTTCCCCCACTGTGTCCACAAGTCAGTTCAGAGGTGGTATTGAGGGAGGAAGTTGTAATGCCTTTTGTGACTAGATCATGTGCTAATCACCTCAGCCATGTTCTGTTCATTAGAAGGGACTCACTCCAGTGCACACTCAAGGGGAGGACAATTCACCTCTATTGTTTGGAGAAAGGAGCATCAGAGCGTTTGTTGGTATATTTTATTTTATTTATTTACAGTTGTGCTGGGTCTTTGCTGTTGCGTGGGCTTTCTCTAGTGGCAGCGAGCAGGGGCTGCCTGCGCATTGCGGTCCATGTGTTTCTCATTGTGGTGGCTTTTTTGTTGTGGAGCATGGGCTCTGAGTCATGTGGGCTCAGTAGCTGTGACACATGGGGTTAGTTGCTCTGCAACATGTGGAGTCTTCCAAGATCAGGGATTGAATTCATGTCTCCAGTATTGGCTGGTGAATCTTTACCACTGAGCCACCAGGGAAGCCCTGTAGATGTATTTTAAAACCACCACACCGTAAGTCCCGTTACTTAATTCTCAAACCTTAGCTCTGGCTTTAAATGCTACATTTCAGAACTTTATTCTGCCCTGCAAATTCCTTGAAATTTTCTTAAAATTTCTGAAATTTCCTTTGACCCCTGTAGCTTATACTCTTGATAAGAGATGGGTGGTTTGCTTGCTTGTCTTATTCCGAACAGCTGCAAACTAGGAGTCCACCCTGCCAGGCTCTGTGTGTGTGTGTGTGTGTGTGTGTGTGTGTGTGTGTGTGTGTGTATCTGTGTCCAAAGAGAGGAGGAGAAGGAGTGAGGTAGGACTTCATGGATGTGAATGTAGGTGGATCCTAGTGAGTGATCTAATTTCTTTTTTAAAAGCAGTGACAATAAAATAGTTTTATTTTCTATTCCATCGAATGATGATTAATTCATTCCATCTTTCAAATATTTACAAAGAATATGACAGGATCCTTACCTTTCAGAAAGTCACAGACTATATAGATAAAACTAAGGCTTGTCAGAGGAGAGAAACTTTGTGTTGAGTCTTGAAAGGTGGGAGGGGGAAAGGAAGAATTGAAGGATGGTTTCATTTGGAAGAAATCCCTCTGGTTTGGAGGCTCGCCAGGGAAGGCCTGCTCACCAGTCTAGAGGACCATGCTGAAACCAAGGATCACCTTTTCTGTCATTACAATGAACAAATTACTCCTCATCTAAAACAGTGTAAATGCAGTTTCACCTTCCTCCTGGGCTGAGGAAGGTGTCAGCAGGGCTGTGTCACTCTCTGGAGGCTCTGGGAGAGAATCTGTTTCCTGGCCTTTTTCCCGCTGCTGCCTGCATACCTTGGCTCCCTCCATTCACCATCAACACAGCCATGTTGCATCTCTCTGACCTTCCTGCCATTGTCACGTCTCTCTCTGTCTCTCATCCACTATTGCTTTTAAGGGCTAATGTGGGGCCTACCTGGATACTTCACAAATTTCCCCATTCAAACTCCATGTCTGCATAGATAGCATATTCATAGGTTCTGGAGATTTTTGAGGAGACATTCTTCTTTGTTTTTGTTTTTACACTTGCAAAGTAAAACCAACAATTGAAGCTTGAAACCTTTTTTACTAGGGCCAGTGAATTTGTAGACTAAGTCTTCCTTTGGAACTTATATTCCTTTGCATGGTTCCAATACCCTTGGCCATGGATTGCTTTAGTTCCAGTGGCCAGAAACAATTCCATCTATTAGAGATCACTAATCATGTCTCTCTTGCTCTCTTTCTTCCTCTTTTTCAACTGTTCTTTGCCTAGAAGATACCACTTTTACTGCAGAAGCCAATTCAAGTCAACAGATAGTCTTTAAGTGGCTAAAGAATCCCAGGTTCCATGGGTGGGAATAGGGGAAAGGCAAAGAAATAGTATGTACTTCAATGGACTCACAGTCCAGTACACAAAAATACAGCAAACCCCGAGTCAGTGTTAGCTTTCATTACATAAGCAGATACAGAGTAGAAGTGAATTTAAGACTTTTAAGTGTGTCTGAGTTCTGAGCTTATTGTTGGAGACTGGGACGCAGAGTCAGGTTATGGAGGATCAAAAGCCTCTCAAGGGAGAGAATAAGTCTGGAGCCTCATAGTGGCTTTGACTGTTATAAAAACCAAGGAGACCATCAACTTTCAAAAGACTTCAACTTAAAGATTATGCGTTTCTTTAAACACAGTGGAGAGTTGGAGCCTGGTTTCCTGACTTTGCTTGAGCAGATCTTGCATGAGCAACTCTCTGTGACTTTCTCTCTCTCACAAGCCTTGCAGTTCCATTTTTCTCAATTTTATAGACTGCCCACTTACTTTGAAAAGTATTTTGTGGACCAAGGGAAAATTTGGAAAGTTTTACCCACATGATGGGGAGAATATAGAGCAAGACAGACTTCCAGTGTGAGGACGCTAGCAAGGTTTTGTGCTGAAATAATACTGTACTGCCATTGACTTCCAACACCACATCTTATCCCTCAGTTAAAACAAAGTGAATCAAAAACTGCTGGAATTTGGCTTGAAAGAAAACAGATTCCAGCTAGGCAAGTTCATAGTAAACCTGGGAATAAATAACCTATTGGATGGCACACATATCAAGGACTATCAAGCTATATGCTGAAGCTAGAAGCTCAATTTAATGACTCTGTTGCAAGGACTAAGAGATTAAGAGGTAAAGCCTCAATGAGAGGGGTAAAAAGACCAATGGTGGAGGAAGAGTGGTGGTTAGTGAGGCCTCTTAGCTGTCCAGATGAGAAATAGAGGTATTATTAGCTGATTTCCTCCAAGTAGTTTCCATTAAGTCTCCTGAAAAAGTATTAGAGCAAAATGAGAGATGAGATGTACCAAAGGAGAAAAATCCATAGAGAGGACAAATGGAAAAGCACAGAAATCACTATTTATGCAGAAAAATGAGACAGCCCATATTATTCTTTTACTCTAGGTAAGATTTATATTATTAATGACTCTGTTTATATACTGCCTCCCTTTCCTTGTTTAGTGAATTTAAGCACTTAGGAAAAAGACAGTCACGCCTGGTAAAAGTAGATACTTAATAACTTTCTGTGTTGTGCCATCAACAAATCCATCTAAAGAAGACAGCAACCTCTGCTAAGCCTGGTGGACACCACCAAACACTTGTTTTGTTCAAAACAAGCTGCTTCTGAGCTTCTGGGTATGATTTCAGAGGGACCAGGTTATTGCCTATAGCTACTGCCTCTTTTTGCTATATTTCTGCATGATATTTATTTTGACATTTTAATAACGCTCATTTTTGAGAATGAAGCTATCTCTGCTGTTTTATGTGGGCAATGGTTGCAGCTCCCTGAGAACTGTTTAAATGAAACTCTTTTGTATCTGAATGAATTGATGATGCTCAGTAACTGTGTTTGAAATGCGCTGTTATACATGTAAATAATTTGCCCTCTGGTGGATAATGAATAAGGTCACTGGATTTGGCAGCAGTNAAATAACCTATTGGATGGCACACATATCAAGGACTATCAAGCTATATGCTGAAGCTAGAAGCTCAATTTAATGACTCTGTTGCAAGGACTAAGAGATTAAGAGGTAAAGCCTCAATGAGAGGGGTAAAAAGACCAATGGTGGAGGAAGAGTGGTGGTTAGTGAGGCCTCTTAGCTGTCCAGATGAGAAATAGAGGTATTATTAGCTGATTTCCTCCAAGTAGTTTCCATTAAGTCTCCTGAAAAAGTATTAGAGCAAAATGAGAGATGAGATGTACCAAAGGAGAAAAATCCATAGAGAGGACAAATGGAAAAGCACAGAAATCACTATTTATGCAGAAAAATGAGACAGCCCATATTATTCTTTTACTCTAGGTAAGATTTATATTATTAATGACTCTGTTTATATACTGCCTCCCTTTCCTTGTTTAGTGAATTTAAGCACTTAGGAAAAAGACAGTCACGCCTGGTAAAAGTAGATACTTAATAACTTTCTGTGTTGTGCCATCAACAAATCCATCTAAAGAAGACAGCAACCTCTGCTAAGCCTGGTGGACGCCACCAAACACTTGTTTTGTTCAAAACAAGCTGCTTCTGAGCTTCTGGGTATGATTTCAGAGGGACCAGGTTATTGCCTATAGCTACTGCCTCTTTTTGCTATATTTCTGCATGATATTTATTTTGACATTTTAATAACGCTCATTTTTGAGAATGAAGCTATCTCTGCTGTTTTATGTGGGCAATGGTTGCAGCTCCCTGAGAACTGTTTAAATGAAACTCTTTTGTATCTGAATGAATTGATGATGCTCAGTAACTGTGTTTGAAATGCGCTGTTATACATGTAAATAATTTGCCCTCTGGTGGATAATGAATAAGGTCACTGGATTTGGCAGCAGTACTCTTCATACTCATCATAGCTGTCCAGGGTCTGTGCATGATAGATATGCAAAAACATTCCTAATAATGCCTACCTAGCGTGTGCTGTAGTTTTCAGACCAGCCGTTTACCGCAGTAGTGCTGGCTTACATGGGTTTAATAGATTAGTGTCTTCTTTAAGGGCTGTAAACTTAAATGCCTTCAGGAGCCAGATAGTAGCAAGGATGTCTGAAATAGCCCGATATAGGATAATAAGGAGTATTGGAGCCTGTGGAGAACCAGAGAATACATCTTATACCTAAAAGCCTTCACATCCAAAAATTAAAACAAAATATTCTTTGACTACAAATCTTTGTTTGCAAGCTAAAACAGAACTGTAGGCTCTCAGTTGCCAGCCCTTGTATTGAAAGTTGGATTATATTATACCATGCTGGATTCACTTCTATTTCATATTGGACATACTCAATTACCACTTACTGGACAACTGGCTATTTTTCCCGAGAAAAGACGGCTATTACTGTGTTCACTAGAAATACATATCTTGCTGCCATTGAGAGGCGACTGGTTTTGAATTACAGCTTTAAACAGTCACAAGCATGACTGTCATACATATGTGCTGAGCATATGTTGACGATTTATTTAACTCATTCATGAGGTAAAAGCAAAATGGTAAATTTCGCTCAGAGAAGAATTTCAGAGACTGAGGCTGTCTAGTCCCTGAAAGAAGGAATTCTGAAACAAGGTACAAAGTGTTTTATGTTCTGTGGAGCAAAGAACAGTAACCTTGAAGTTATCTTTCCTACTAGGCAGAAATCATTTGCATGTCTAGTGGACAAAAATAACTTGAAATTTATCAGTCTTCACAAAATTGACACCTGACTTCATGGCATCTGGGCCTGAATCAATATAAATAGGAAGACAGACAAAGGGTATATTCCCTATGTCAGTGCTTTTCAAATGGTAATGTGAATAAAATAACCTAGAGATCTCATTACAAGGCAGACTCTGAGCAGCTAGGTCTGGAATGGGGCCTGAAATCTGGCATTTCTGATGAGATCCCAAGTACTGCTGAAATACTGGTGGTCCAGAGAAGCAGGTGACCTGGTACACAGGTCTGCCTGTTAGGCAAGGCTTGGGTATGTTTTTCAGGAGGCATATGGCAATCCTTTAGCCTTAGTTCCAGATTCAATACTTTTCCTAAAAGCTGGATTCCCAGAGTATTGCCAGTGTGACCTGAGTTTATGTAGGACTTCTCCTGAGCCTGAAAATGGAGCCTCGTGTCTCTGAGTGCATGTCACTGGTCCCATTTTGTGTGTCTGCTCTCACACTCTCCTGCCACCTGCTCGCTGGCCATATGACTCATGCCATTCAGTTTTACAGGAATGCACACACAGAAACTTGCTGAGCAGGAAAATTGAGGAGCCAGTCCCAGAAGGATTATTGACTTCTCTTTCCCCAACTGTTAGGAGTGTAAAGGGATGCCTGCACCATGCAGGGCATCCCGCCCCACGACGCAGACGGCTGCGGTTCAGTCTGTTCATTTCTCACATCATAAAAGCATTTCAAACAGGCAAAGCTGTGCATCATTGGTTGGAGAAAGCAATCAGCAGGAACGCACCACAGATGTTTCCCAAGCAGAATAAATCGGCCTCTGGCCCAGTTGGAATTTTCCCTTTACAGAGAGTTTTAGGTCATCCATTCAGTTCTGTCAACTCCAAAACATGTTTCCCTTCATTTCCTGATGAAGAGCTTCTGTCCCTGTGTCTTGGTGAGGCTGGTGAGCAGAGAGTCTTGGCCAAGGGTAAGGAAGGAACAGCGAGTCGTTTCCATAATGAGTTCCCAGAATATTAGTCTCATGAAATGTTATTATGAGCTCTGTGACAGAAGGGATCTATAGACAAATATATTTGGGGAAAACTAGATTAAATGAAATAAACAACTTTGTTTTCAAAGTAATGAGTTTTCAGGGCCTTTCCTAAGATAATGTGCAGAGTGAATCTTATAAGGGATAAAAATTTTGTTTTTACAAACTGAAGTTTCTTCCATCTTAAGATGACATTGGTAGTAAGACATATCATTAATAGCTTTTTTTAAAAGGGGAAAAAAGATTCAGTTAGCAAATTTTAAAATATTTTTGTAAGAAGCTCTATTTTAGAAATGTTAAAATGTGAACTTGAAAATTAAGAAAGTACTGAGTTGACCAAAAATTTCATTTGGGTTTTCCCCATGTTACAGAAAAATCTGAACAAACTTTTTGGCCAACCCAGTAATTAGATGGTTGCTAAAATCTCTTTTCATGGAAGACGTATTAGCATCCCAAGCTATTAACGTTCCAAGGAGCACAGTTTAGGAGAGACAAGTCTAGATGTTCTTTTGAAAGGATGAGACTCATTGTCAGCAGAATCTCTGAATGAAAAAAAAATCACCAGCTAATTTTTTTGTAAGAAAGGACTGTCAAAAAATGAACAATATAGGGTGCTGTTTATACTTTATAAAAACACATAATTTATTTGTTCCAAGTAAAAAGTTTGCATTATTTGGGGCTTTTGATGGCTGTAAATGAAGTATGTTTGAATTTCCAGGTTTAACTAGGACTTTCTCTTGCTGAGAGTGGTAATGAAATGTATGGTCAGCTTTAAACTAACGATTGACTGTAATTCACATTAGAAGTGTAATCGTAAAGGGAACATTAGTTTATAAATTGCTAATGAATATTTTCCTGTGGAGGACATTAGCTTGTTACCCCATCTCTTATGAGTTTGCCTACCTGGCTGGGCATGGGAACTTGCAGCTTTAGCTTATGCCCAGTTCTACTTCTATCTGAAATGTATTACATTAAGAATGACCATTTAATAGCTCTACAGAAAGCTTGAAATAAGCCCCAGGCTTATTTATTCCATGTGGAGTCTTTGAACTAGTTTAGGCATTTGGATCATTTGATACAAAGCTGACAAAAAGCTGGAAGGAATGCACATTTACATGTTCTTAATTGAGATGTTTGGGTGGATGATGAGTTAGTGTGCTATTTCTGAGAGTAACTTAATTAAAAATTAATAATATCTATTCCAACTCATTACTTTCACTTTTATGTATTCTGTGCGTAGAGAAGAGTGGTCTTGCCCTGCAAGGAGCTCTATATTTCTTCAACCAGCCCCTTAGAGCTTCACTTCTGTCATTTGTCTTTTTTTTTTTTTTTTTT
>SJYW01001686.1:924537-939244 GCA_006410735.1 Raphicerus campestris
TTTTTTTTTTTTTTTTTTAACCACCCCTGCCCTTGGTCTTTTTCTTACCTGAGTGCTCCAAGGCCATTCTTTCTTCTGACTATACTCTCTTCTGAGATTGTTGATACTGGAGCTAAGGCTATTCTGCACTATCTGTATATGTTTCACTTACAATATTCATGGTTGCTATTATAGGTCTTCGTCATCTATTTATATTATGATGAGAACACCATCGTTACTGGGAATTAAAAAGTGAGCTCTACATTGCTCACTGTGTTTAGATACAAATCTATTTGCAGTTGGGAATAGTCATCCATTTTTGCAACTCAAATCTTTGTTCATCATTTTATAACTGTATCCTAGGGGCCTCAGAAAGCCATCATGTAACTGCAGATGAGGGAAAAAAAAACCAACCCAACAGCTTATTTTAGGTATTTGGAAACTCATAAAGTTAGAGCTGCTTCAGTAACTGTTCATCCTGTTTGTGTGTTAAGCTCTGTGCCCACTTGACTTTATCCTCAAGGATCACTGCAAGCCAGCAGTTGGGGTCCCAGAACTTGATGAATTACTAGATGGATGGTTTGATGGACAGTGCATGGTGTGGGGTAATGTTGTGGGAAGGGTCTGAACCTGAAGTGAGCCTGATGGGATTTGGGTGCCAGCTTTGTTTTTTTCTAACTATATTGAGATGTAATTGACCAACCTTGTATAAGTGATATACTTATCTGTTGCAAAATGGTTTCCACGATAGTGATAGCTAACACCTGAATCTCCTCATATAATTGCCATTTCTTTTTTGTGGTGAGAATGTTTAAGATCTACTCTCTTAGCAACTTTAAAGTACATAACACAGTATTATTAACTATTATCACTATTCTATACATTAGATCCCCAGGACTTACTTGTGTTACGGCTGGAGGTTTCTATCCTTTGATCTATATCTGCCTTTCCCCTGATTCCCATCTTCTGGTAAAGTGAAGTGAGAGCGCAAGTTGCTCAGTTGTGTTTGACTCTTTGCGACCCCATGGACTATACTATCCATGGAATTCTCCAGGCCAGAACACTGGAGTGGGTAGCCATTCCTTTCTCCAGGGGATCTTCCCAACCCAGAGACTGAACCTGGGTCTTCCTGATTGCATGTGGTTTCTTTATCAGCTGAGCCACCATGGAAGCAACTACCATTCTAATTTGTGTTTTGGTGAGTTCAGTTTATTTAGAATCCACATATAAGTGACATTACAGATATTTGTCTTTCTCTGAGTTATTTTACTTAGTGTAATACCATCATGGTCCATCGATGTTGCAAATGGCAGGATTTCCTCCTTTCTCATGGCTGAATAGTATTTCACTGTGTGTGTGTGTGTGTGTGTGTGTGTGTATGTGTGTGGTGTGTATTACTTCCCAAGTGGCACTAGTGATAAAGACAATGCCAGAGATGTAAGAGGTGCAGATCCCTGGGTTGGAAAGATCCCCTGGAGGAGGGCATGGCAACTCATTTCAGTATTCTTGCCTGAAGAATCCCATGGCCAGAGGAGACTAGTGGGCTACAGTCCATAGGGTCGTAAAGAATTAGACATGACTGAAGTGACTTACTGTGTATATATATACATCTCACATTTTTATCCAGTAGTCCACAAGTGGACACTTAGATTGTTTTCATATTTTGGCTGTTTCAAATAATGCTGTGATGAACAGGGAGTGCAGATACCTCTTGAAATCTTGCTTTCATTTCCTTTGATAATATGCCCAGAAGAACTTCTGGATCATATAGTAGTTCTGTTTTCAATTTTTTGAGGTAACTTCATAATGTTTTTCACAGTGTCTGCACCAGTTTACATTCCCACCAGGAGTGCAGAATGGTTCTCTTTTCTCCACATCCTTGTGAACACCTGGGTCTTATCTTTTGGTGACCTGAGTACCAGCTCTGTTACTTCTTGATCTTATACTCAGGGACCAACTATGTTCCCTATTTGTGCCTCAAATGTCTTTTTTAAAATGGAGATATTCTTCTGCCACTCTATGCTGAATGAGGATCCTACGAGATGAAATGCCCCTGTGATGTATGCTGTATTGTTTAATATATCACATTGACATATGATATTAATCTCACTGCTGCTGCTGCTAAGTCGCTTCAGTCGTGTCCGACTCTGCGACTCCGTAGACGGCAGCCCACCAGGTCACTCCCCAAATCCAAGCTGCACCAGAGGAGTTATATTGTTGGTTAATATCAAAGTCATTTCAAGCCCCTAAATCCTCTAGTGCCTCACACAGAGCTAACTTCTTCCTGTGATTCAAAAGCTCTGACATTGAGTTCCGTCTTACTTTTTCTGCTCAAAGTAAGCTGGAATGCATTCTTCAGGCACAGATTTGTGCAGTCATTTTAATTTCCATAAAGATGTAGAGAAGAAGGAATTTTCTAGTTTAACAACAATAAAGTAGGTTTTCAAAATCTTAGGCTTATATTAACAGAAATATTGGTGGTGTAATTCCATTTCTAGCAAAAGCAGAGAGAGGTGATTGGGATTTTTTTTATAAGAAGAATAGCAAAAGTAATGTTATACTGAACTATAGGAATTTAATTACCCCATTCCACAAATGTAGTTTTCAAATAAAGGAGTCAAAAGATTTTCCAGAGCTATTGTTCTGAACAGTGATATAAAAACCCAGAATGCATTTAGTAGATGTAAAATGCTTTACTGTACATTATGATCCATGGTGAAAGAAAGCATAATAAGAAACGCGACGTGAGACTGAACACATAGTGATTAAAAGTCTCTTTGCTCTCTTTGTAGAAATATTGTAATTGGCTTAGAATTTTATATATTTGTCACTGTGAGAGTGGGCATTTCTGGAACATTTCTGATGGGTGGATTTCGTCCTGGGGAGAAGGCTCCCAGAAAATGGAAATACTATTATTTGAGGGCGAGGTAGGTGTCACGTAAGAACTGCCAGGAGGCTGGGAAGGAGTAAATCACGGCGGGGCCCTCATCCTTCTTTAAACAGTCTTAAAGTCTGTCCTTTACAGTGTCTATAAAACATCATGAAAATTGCTTAGACGGTAAACCCTGAGAATTCTCGTCACAAGGAAAAATTCTTTTTTCTTTTTTCTTTTCATTGTGTCTATATGAGATGGGGTTGCAAGGAGTCACATGTGACTGAGCAACTTTCACATATATACATATGTATGAGATGATAGATAGATGAGATGCTAGCTAACTTCTTATAGTAATCATTCACAATATATGTAAGTCAGACTGTTTTGCTGTACCCCTTAAATGTATACAGTGAAATATGTTGATTACGTGTCAATAAAACTGGAAAAAAACCCCATTCCCTCAGCAATGAAGAGAAGTGGGGGGGTGAGTTAGGGACTCCTCTATTGAGAAGTCTTTACAAAAACCTTTGTTTCTCTTTCTTATTATACAAGTGACACATATTCACTGTAGAAAATTTTTAAAAATGGATAAGCAAGGAAAATAATTTAAAGATCATTTATAATATCACAGCAGCAATAACCAGTATTAACAATTTGGTGTATAACCTCCTAGTTTTTCTGAAAAGTTATTTAGCCATGACAAATAAGAACTTGGTAAAGGGGAGTCCTGGCTTTGGAAAAAGAAGCAGCAAGATGTTGATCCATTGATCAAACACTTTTGCTGTCAGGAGAGACTTTACCTTTTACATCNTAACCTCCTAGTTTTTCTGAAAAGTTATTTAGCCACGACAAATAAGAACTTGGTAAAGGGGAGTCCTGGCTTTGGAAAAAGAAGCAGCAAGATGTTGATCCATTGATCAAACACTTTTGCTGTCAGGAGAGACTTTACCTTTTACATCAACAGAAGAAAAAGTAAATTGGAAGTGCTCTAAAAATATAGAGATTATGATTTTTCACTCAGCTAATTTGCAAAGTGCTTTAATGAACATCAGATGCAGCTAATGAAAAAAGTTAGCACTTTTTAAAATAAGAAAATTGGTTTTCATATATCTTTTAAACTTCAGTCTTCAAAATTTGCATTATTCTTGTCCCCAAATTAGTGATTGCTACTTTTATCTAACCAATATTCACCCCTCCTACTGTGTTTTGCTTTTTTTTTTTTTTAATAAGATCATGAACATCTTTACCCAGAGCCTTAATCTCAGATAATCATACAGGTAAGGAGGAAACGGAAAGCTGGAATGAAATAGAGTGAATGCTCCTATATATGAGGGTTTTTCTTGAGCACTTTAGCGACTTGCTAGCAAGGCAGTATAGTGTAGAGTATATTCAGACTGCAGACTTCAAGGTCAAATTATTTGACTTCACATCTGGCTATATCGCTTACTGTTTGGATAACCTTGGATAAATTAGTTAGCCTCTCTGTGCTGTAGTTTCTTCAACATTAAAATGAAAATAGTAATACTATCAAGTCTTGTAGCGCTACTGGGGATTCATAAGATAAGGCACTGTAAAGCTGCTTAGCACAGAGCTAGATATTCAATAAATACCAGCTAGAGTATTTGACAAATTGCACTCAAATTGTACTAGGTGGTCAAGTCAGTCAAACTCAAGTGCAGGAAAAACCCCTGGAGAGAACTGTGACTCTTCTGGTGATCTTGATTAGTTGTCTAACTTTCAACTGAACTCAGATTGTCCCTTCTGAAATGCAGGCTGTGCAGTTTATATTACAAAGGGGTGTAGATGGACCAGCATGCTGCTTTGCAAGGTAAGATATTTTAACCATAGATAATAAAGGGAAGGCCTCTTCCAAATTATGTCAAACTTCTTTCTGGAGATGGAAGACGCCTCCTCGGAGCTAATAGCACACCTCCCCTGAGTGAGCATAGAGAAAGGCAAGTTGCAGGAAACAGCTGGGGAGAACAAATGAATAAATACTGTCTGTGCCAATGAGAGCACATGAAATAATGAATTCCTGACTTAAACTTCTCAAGCAGATTAGGAGCGATGCTGTTCATTGGTACATGCGGCCCTCCCTTAACAGTTCAGTTCAATTCAGTCATTCAGTCGTCTCTGACTCTTTGAGACCCCATGGACTGTAGCAAGTCAGGCCTCCCTGTCCATAACCAACTCCCAGAGTTTCCTCAAACTCACGTCCATCGAGTTGGTGATGCCATCCAACCATCTCATCCTCTGTCGTCCCCTTCTCCTCCTGCCCTCAGTCTTTCCCAGCATCAGGATCTTTTCAAATGAGTTAGCTCTTTGCATCAGGTGGCCAAAGTATTGGAGTTTCAGCTTCAGCATCAGTCCTTCCAATGAAAATTCAGGACTGANCATTCTATTGTTTTCCTCTATTTCTTTGCATTGATCACTGAGGAAGGCTTTCTTATCCCTCCTTGCTATTCTTTGGAACGTTGCATTCAAATGGGTATATCTTTCCTTTTCTCCTTTGCCTTTTACGTCTTTTCTTTTCTCAGCTGTTTGTAAGGCCTCTTCGGACAACCATTTTGCCTTGTTGCATTTCTTTTTCTTGGGGGTGGTCTTGATCATTGCCTCCTGTACAATGTCGTACCTCTGGCCATAGTTCTTCAGGCACTCTGTCTATCAGATCTAATCCCTTGAATCTATTTGTCATTTCCACTGTAAGGGATTTGATTTAGAGCTTGCCTGAATGGTCCAGTGATTTTCCTACTTTCTTCAATTTCAGTCTGAATTTGGCAACAAGGAGTTCACAATCTGAGCCATAGTCTGCTCCCGGTCTTGTTTTTGCTGACTATATAGAGCTTCTCCATCTTTGGCTGCAAAGAATATAATCAGTCTGATTTTGGTGTTGACCATCTGGTGATGTTCATGTCTTGTGTTGTTGGAAGAGGGTGTTTGTTGTGTCCAGTGCATTCTCTTGGCAAAATTTTGTTAGCCTTTTCCTTGCTTCATTCCATATTCCAAGGCCAAATTTGCCTGTTACTCTAGGTGTTTCTTGACTTCCTACTTTTGCATTCCAGTCCCCTATAATGAAAAGGACATCTTTTGGGGGTGTTAGTTCTAGAAGGTCTTGTAGGTCTTCATAGAACTGTTCAGCTTCAGGTTCTTCAGCATTACTGGTCGGGGCATAGACTTGGATTACTGTGATATTGAAGGTTTGCCTTGGAAATGAACAGAGATCATTCTGTCTTGTTTGAGACTGCATCCAATTTATTGCTTTCTTAATAACACAAGAAAGCAATAAATTTGGGGTTTCTAATCTTGATTGCTCCCTCCTTGAGTTCACAGTCCTGAGAATTTAAACCAGGTATTTGTAGTTTGGCTGTAAGATGGCTGTATTAACATAAAAGTATGCCATTGGAAGAATTCCAAAAGGTGTTTGCTCTAGTTTTGATGCATTTTGGATGTGTCTCCATACTTATACACAGAGAGCCTATGTGGTGTCTAACTAGCAAGACTCATTAGAAAAGTCTTGATGCTGGGAAAGACTGAAGACAGGAGGAGAAGGGGATGACAGAGGATGAGATAATTGGATAGCATCACTGACTCAATGGACAGGAGTTTGAGCAAGCT
Organism: Raphicerus campestris; assembly: GCA_006410735.1. Taxonomy (NCBI): domain Eukaryota; kingdom Metazoa; phylum Chordata; class Mammalia; order Artiodactyla; family Bovidae; genus Raphicerus; species Raphicerus campestris. The sequence goes on from SJYW01001686.1 coordinate 931,007, forward strand.
GGGGGAGATAGTGAAAGACAGGGAGGCCTGGTGTGATGCAGTACGTAGGGTTGCGGAGTTGGACACCACTGAGCGACTGAACAGCAAAAAAGCAAGACTTCAAAATTCTCTGTAATAAAAACCAGGGGAGATACCTTTAAATGACATACTTTAGAAATGTTTAAATGTTTAGCTCTCACAAACACTTTTTTGGGGTCTGTTCACCTTTTCCTTTCTCAGCTCTAATTAAGAAGAAAGAGTTCCTCCAAGATAAAAGTCAAGGCTATAACTGGCTAGGAAAGGGGAATTGGACTCTGCTTCTTTGCAAAGATGTTTAGTAAAGGGATGACCTTGCTGGATTCCTACTGCCTATCTTTTCCATCGCTCTGATAGAATCAACTGTGGCCCATTTACATATTCATTCAGTGATTGAGCATCTACTACATGTCAAGCATCAGGAATTCAACTGTAAAACAGGCAGCTATGGCCCTGTTTCTTGGGGCCTTACAGTCTACTGAGGGATACAGATAAAGATTTGAATACGACAAGTGCAAAGATAGGGAAAGGAAGATGCTTGGATCAGGTTTGGGAAGGGGAATGGATGATCAGAAGTGGTTTTCTGAGGAAGACTTTCTTGGCAGTCTAATTGTTATTTTCAGATTTGCTGTGATAGATGCTTACTGACAGAATAGATGTTAATACTTCAAGGAACTTTTGCTTCTCAACAGGCTATCTTCATATAGCAGAGCTTCTTAGACTGGGTTTCAGGAACTGTTGACCTGTAGTTAAATCTGCTGTCTCCTATCCAGAGGGGATTCTCTGTAGAATCAGAGTCCTGGGACAAGGGATAAGTCAATGTGAATATGACTATGGTCTTAATAACCTCAGAGCAGGGAACCTTCACCTAAACTCTTCATTGATTTAGCATTTGACATGTATTTATTCATTTGAGTCTCAGTAGTACTTTGAGACAGATGGGACTCATATTATTACCTGCTGGCACACTTCCTGGTATTCACATGTTGCTATAGACACAATTGGTGCCCAATAACAATTTGGCAAGGAAAGGAGTCCCATTTGTAAATGAGACTGAGACAAGGGAAATGACTCATCCAAGATCATACATTACAGTAATGGCAGAGGCTGAGCTACTAGACTTTCTGTGCACTGATCTGGTGTACCAGCCCACTTCTCAAGAGTTTAGGATGTCAAGGCAAGGTGTGACTGGCTGAGACAGCAGAGACGTGTGCCTGGTGTCCTGGAGGCAAGTTAAGGGTACAGAAGTGGGATTCGGGCTCTTTAAATCATGTTCCTCTCTAACAGGGTTACAAGTCAGAGTCTTCTGGTTAATATCAGTGGGAAAAAATATAGTCTACACCTTGATGAAGCTTTAAAAAATGCCCTGTGTTTCCACTTCAGAGGCCATCACATGGACATCCAGATTGCTAGCTGCTCTGGAAAAGACCAGTGCCTCTGGCTGTTGGACTGTCTTTATCCAAGGACGCAGGTGGCCATACCTGAGTTGCTGTCCCCATTAGATGGGGTACATGATCCTGAGTTGAGAAATGAATTTCATTTCCAGTCACCTGCCTGTCCCTCCTTTACTGGTCAGGGGAATGGAGAGAGAAGAGAAGGATTGATATTCTAGGCACCAGCAAACATGCCAGTTCTCTTGGTAGGCAGAGCCAGAGGATAAGTTTGGTTCAGTAGCTTGTCATGAGGCATCAAAGTATTTCAGGCCACACTTTCTTTACTGTCTCATGAATTTTCATTCAGTTCAGTTCAGTCACTAAGTCGTGTCTGACTCTTTGCGACTCCATGAATCGCGGCACGCCAGGCCTCCCTGTCCATCACCAACTCCCGGAGTTCACCCAAACTCATGTGCATCGAGTGGGTGATGCCATCCAGCCATCTCATCCTATGTCGTCCCCTTCTCCGCCTGCCCCTAATCCCTCCCAGCATCAGGGTCTTTTCCAATGAGTCAACTCTTTGCATGAGCTGGCCAAAGTATTGAAGTTTCAGCCTCAGCATCAGTCCTTCCAATGAACATCCAGAACTGATCTCCTTTAGGATGGACTCGTTGGATCTCCTTGCAGTCCAAGGGACTCCCAGTAGTCTTCTCCAACACCACAGGTCAAAAGCATCAATTCTTTGTACTCAGCTTTCTTCACAGTCCAGCTCTCACATCCATACATGACCACTGGAAAAACCATAGCCTTGCCTAGATGAACCTTTGTTTGCAAAGTAATGTCTCTGCTTTGAATGTGCTATCTAGGTTGGTCATAACTTTCCTTTCAAGGAGTAAGTGTCTTTCAGTTTCATGGCTGCAATCACCATCTGCAGTGATTTTCAAGCCCCCCCCAAATAAAGTCTGACACTGTTTCCATTGTTTCCCCATCTATCTGCCATGAAGTGATGGGACCAGATGCCATGATCTTCATTTTCTGAATGTTGAGCTTTAAGCCAACCTTTTCAGTATCCTCTTCCACTTTCATCAAGAAGCTTTGTAGTTCCTCTTCACTTTCTGCCATAAGGATGGTGTCATCTGCATATCTGAGGTTATTGATATTTCTCCCAGCAATCTTGATTCCAGCTTGTGTTTCTTCTAGTCCAGCATTTCTCATGATGTACTCTGCATAGAAGTTAAATAAGCAGGGTGACAATATACAGCCTTGACGTACTCCTTTTCCTATTTGGAACCAGTCTGTTGTTCCATGTCCAGTTCTAACTGTTGCTTCCTGACCTGCATATATGTTTCTCAAGAGGCAGGTCAGGTGGTTTGTTATTCCCATCTCTTTCAGAACTTTCCGCAGTCTATTGTGATCCACACAGTCAAAGGCTTTGGCATAGTCAAAGCAGAAAAATATGTTTTTCTGGGACTCTCGTGCTTTTTCTATGATCCTTTAGCAAATCTATTTTGTGCCCATGAAATAACGCATCTGTATCTAGTGTAAATAGATTGCTGTAGTTTAAAGCAATACAATATAGTATTTGGTTCAGGGCTTTGTAATACAATTTTTAAACACAAACATGATATATTTTATTTCCAGCTCAGCCTGTCTTGTTGTAGTCTCGGCCCTCCGAGCTTAGCTGTAGTGCCGTTGTTCCTTGGCAAGATTCAAAAGCCTGGACTTCCTGACACAGCCGGTTTCTAGTGTGTGCTCCTACTGGCTCCTGATGTGTCTGTGATGCGCTCCTTGACTGATGCGAGACCCAGTGCAAGCCAGGCCAGGATGTCTGTAGCCAAGCTGGACAGGCATCCATCTTTCCAGGAACCCACCAAGCTCAAGTGCCACAAAGGTGACATACACATCAGTTCTAGGGCCTGCAGTCACCAAGAACAGACGTGAACAGTATGGTGTAGTACAGACAACATGGACAGTGGGGATCAGGCACAACTAATTCCAGCCAGTTCTGTCACCCCTGAACTTGCCCAAGTAACTCCACCTGTTTCCCATCTTTAAAATGGGGGGATTTAGCTCTGGTTGTTGTTCAGTTCAGTCACTCAGTCGTGCCCGACTCTGTGACCCCATGGATGGACTGCAGCACGCCAGGCTTCCCTGTCCTTCACTGTCTCCCAGAGTTTGCTCAAACTCATGTCCATTGAGTTGATGATGCCATCCAACCATCTCATCCTGTTGTCCCTTCTCCTGCCTTCAGTCTTTCCCACCATCAGGGTCTTTTCCAGTGAGTCAGCTCTTTGCATCAGGTGGCCAAAGTTTTGGAGCTTCAGTTTCAGCATCCATCCTTCCAGTGAATTAGCACTGGAAGTTATTCATTTATTTTTCTGCATTTTACAGACAAGAAACCTGAGACTCAGAGAGGCTACATAACTTTCCTAAAGTCAAGGAAATGGCAGAGCCTACCTTTGAACCTTGGCCTTTTGCTCCAAAGTTAAACCCTCAAACCACCCTGTCATGTTACTGTCACATTGCCTGCCTCTGTGGGTTGCGGTGAGCACCATGTAATGCATTTAGTATGGTGTTAGGGTGTGAAGTGAAATGAAGTGAAGTTGCTCAGTCGTGTCCAACTCTTTGTGATCCCATGGACTGTAGCCTACTGGGCTCCTCCATCCATGGGATTTTTGAAGGCAAGAATACTGGAGTGGCTTGCCATTTCCTTCTCCAGGGGAACTTCCCGACCCAAAGCTTGAACCTGGGTCTTCTGCATTGTAGGCAGATGCTTTATCGTCTGAGCCACAAGGGTGGCAGTGACTGTTATTAGAGGTAGGGGAGCTCAACTAAGCTGAAATTCTACTTAGAGGTTCAGTTACCTATAGATCTTCATTGTGGCAGGGACCCCAATTCATAGGTAAATCTTTTCAACCCCATTTGCACATAGAGATGGTTAGTGTCAACTCTGAGTGTGAGAGATGATGATGATCATGGTCTTGGTTAGTGACTGGAAAAGAAACATGACTTCATTAATAAAAACTTAATATAGAGGACAGCTCAGTGCAACGGGGCAGTGAAAATGGCCCTCTCCACTCAATGTACTTTTCTCTTCAGTTTTCAGACACATAATCATTTCCCAAGATTCTTGGCCTTGCCTGGAAAGAAATAGGTGAGAAAATGCCAGCTCTCTAGTCCTGATGTCTGGGAGGGTGTTGCTTTTCATAACACAGGGATAAAAATAAAATGACCCTTTAAAGGTGGTGGTGACTACCCTCAGCTTACTTGGGAGGCAGTAAAAAGCTTATTCTTCCTACAAGCATCTCAGAGCCTATCTTAGAATCGCCACATCTTGGGAGAATGTGTGATCTGAGGCAGAACGTTCTCGGGCATGCAGAAGGTTGTATGGCTGAAAATGTGCTCATCAGTTTTCTTCTCCTTCAAGGAGCTCAGAATTGCTTAGGTTATCAGCACTTCCAAACCTATAGCTTTTGCTTAAGTAGGTCTTCCATGCACAGTAGATTAAGCACATACATAAATGGAGTGTTGATCCTACACCTGGTATGAAATGGTGGGTGTGTGGGTGTCTGTGTCCTCAGAGTGAAGTTTAGCCGTTTCAAGGCAGCTAGTTATATAGTAGTCCTTCCCAGGTGGCTCAGTGGTGAAGAATATGCCTGCCAGTGCAGGAGACATAAGAGACACTAGTTTGATCCCTGGGTCAGGAAGATCCCCTGGAGAAGGAAATGACAACCCACTCCAGTATTCTTGCCTAGGAAATCCCATGGACAGAGAAGCCTAGCAGGCTATGGTCCATGGGGTCACAAAGAGTCGGACATGAGTGAGCCACTGAGCATGAACGCACAGTTATATAGTAAGTTCAAAAAAGGGTCATTTGGAAAAAAGATAGAATTGCCCTAAAAGAAGAGAGCCAAACTCTGTGGATAGCTTTGTTTTGAAGATGGTTCACTGAGGCTCACGCGGTAATCTAGGGTCCAAGCAGTAATACTGAATGTAAGACCAGCTTTTCATTTGTGAACCCAAAGACCTGAAGGTTCAGAAGACACTGAAAAGGAGCCTATATGTATTCCTCATGCCCTTTTCAAAGTGGTACAGAATTTTGTAAAACTGAATTGGACGGATGATCGTCTCATAAGTTTATTTCCAGAAGAAAATAGTGTCTGTCTGATCTCATGTGTTGTCAGCTGGTCAATGAAGGTCCAGGCAGGGGTGCTGATAGAAGTTCCTCGCGGGTGCTCAGGGTACTTCAGGGGCTGGATTGAACACAAACCCCTCCATACTCTGACATAGCACAGTTAGTGTTTTTCTTGGCTTCTTTCCAAACTGAAAAGCTTTCCTCTCAGAATTGTTTCTAGTCATGATGGAGGCCAGAAGCCATGTAGCCACAGGACTGTTCAGCTTCCAGAAGGAGACACCTGCCAATCAGCCTGCATGCTGGGTCCCGAAGGCCCCCTCCTTCCTCACTGGCTCAGAGGACCCTCGGCTTTTGGTGAATGAGGTGCAGAGAGAGGTCAAGGGACCGATGCATTTCTGAAGGTATAGGTTAAAAATGATTCGATGGCTACAGTCGTGGGATTTTCATCTTTTCAAAGAGTCTGTAATGTTGGAAAGGGTGCTGAGGGGAGTACTTACTGATCTGGGAGATCGGTGTGGACCCTGTTGGCTTAACCTGCTGTGAAATTCTTCTGCATTCACTGTTTCCTCCCTGCCTTCAGTATTTGCCAGGGACATGTCAGGTAGAGGGGCAGGAAACCAGCCATGAAACAGCAGCAACGGCAAACACAAGGCAGACTCGCCTTGCCCTGAGTCTGGAGGAGGGAGCAGCAGGAAGACTGGAAGTTTCTGTCGGGCTCTGTAAACGCATCTTCTTCAGGCAGACCAGCAGGAAGTAGGCAGAGGGGCTGAACATGACGAGAGCATCCCTGGCAGAGGGAGGGCGGTCTTCTGAGGCTTAGGTGGGAAGCTGGAAAGAGCACATCCATCCACACAGCTGCAAATAGTTTTTGGGGCCTGGAGTGGTAGCAGGGTGGGCGGCAGGAAGGGAGGGCAGGCTGCAGACGAGGCTGCAGGAGGCAGGGGCCCTAAGTCCTTGAGGGTCTTTTCTTCTGTCTCTGTTTGTTTGGGGCTGTGCCGGATCTTCTTGCTGGGTGGGCTTTCTCTGGTAATGGCATGTGGACTGCTCATCGTGGTGACTTCTCCTATTGCAGAGCGTGGCTTCAGGGGCGCTCAGACTTCAGTAGTTGCGCTCGAGGGCCTGTAGTTGATGTTGTTGGGCTCTGGGGCCGGGATGGTGTATTTGTGGCCCATGTGTGGGCTTAGTTGCCCCAAGGCATGTGGGATCTTAGTTTCCGGACCAGGATTGAACCTGTGTCCCCTGCATTGACAGGTGGATTCTTAACCACTGGACCACCAGGGAAGTCCCAAGGGTCTTTTATGCCATATGAAGTATGACCTGTACGCTAGGCTGGGGAGGACGGTGCTGATTTGTAACTGGGTCACTGCATGGCCCTTGTGAGCTGATACTGAGCCCTGGGGGTGGAGGCTGTGGAGTGGATCCTATTGGAGTTTAGGCGTGGACCAGTGGCTCAGGTGGCCCAGATGTTGGGTGAATGCTTCTCATTCCTGTTAGTCCATGAGCAGGAGGCAGGGGATGAGAGACTTTTTTTTTTCTTTTTCTAATTTAAAAATACCATTAAAGCCTGATATAAAAACTTGTAAATGTAAAACGATACCAAGTCAGGTGGTATTTGAAGTAAAAAATGCCCTCAGATAAGCTGAACAAGGGGCCATAAAACTGAAACGGTCAGAGGGCACTTAAACCATCCATTTGTTCTTATAAGCAACCCAAGGGACAGAGGCAAGGGTAGCTAAACAGACAGAAAAATCTTGCCCCAAACAGAGCTGCTTGAAAATCGCCTATGTCGATGTAGTTTTCAATAAAGGTTGTTTTCTGCTGACTTTTTTTTATCCTCCCTATGGATGTGCCTCTTATATTTGATGATCAATTTTCCACAAGATTTGCCATAATGTTTCCTCAGAGCTTAGGTTTTTACATTTTAATTCATTCTGTGGCTGCTCTTAACCTAAGACAGTGTATGCTGTTTTCACAATTCAGGGTCACTGTTTTCTAGCTGACAAAAACGATACTCAAATCCCAACTTTCCTCTTTTTCTCAACTTCTTTTTGTCTGTCTTGGTTTGAGGAGAACCACTGGCAAAAGAGGCAGTCTCTACTACTCCAGTGGAGCCTGTGAGCTGATCCTTTCCATAATCTGACTTACCTTTAACTTCCTGTTATTCACATTTTGGGTTCCCAAATATCACCAGCCCCCAGGCCCTTGATGTTGATTGCTCTTTCCAGAGCTTCCTCTTTTCCTGAAGCTTGTCTGAGATCCCGTTTATCCTTCAAAGTCCAGCAGAAGCTTCATGTTTCTCATCTTCTGAGACAAATAAGCCATGTTGCAGTTTCAAGACAGAAATTTGTGATGGCATTAAAACAGCAGAACTTTATTATTATTGTTGTTTGTTTTTATTATGTCTTGTCTACCTGTTTGTGTCTTACCTTTCTCGAGACCATATCTTTAATTACTTTTGTAATCTCCATTAGAGCTTGACACAGTAGAACTGGGCAAATATAAATTTAAAAAATGTATTAAGTTGTGATCTTCTATAGTAGTTTTCATTTAGGGGCTTGTGGTAAAATATGAGTGTGGAGATCTAAGGATGGTTATAATCCTGCAGTTATCTGGGTGATGATACTAGAATCTAGACAGCAGCTGGCCCTCAAATCTGTGAACACAGGGCGGAAGACTTTTGCCAAAACACTCCTCTTACCACCGGGAGGCTTCGAG
>SJYW01001686.1:942081-954307 GCA_006410735.1 Raphicerus campestris
TGAATTTAGTAAAGGCAGAGGATTCAGAGATCAAATTGCCACCATCTGTTCGATCATTGAAAAGGCAAGAGAGTTCCAGAAAAACATCTACTGGTGCTTTAATGATTATGCCAAAGCCTTTGACTGTGTGGACCACAGCAAACTGTGGAAAAATTCTTCAAGAGATGAGAATACCAGACCACCTGACCTGCATCCTGATGCAGGTCAAGAAGTAACAGAACTGGACATGGAACAACAGACTGGTTCCACATCGGGAAAGGAATACATCAAGGCTGTATATTGTCACCTTGCTTATTTAACTTCTATGCAGAGTACATCATGAGAAATGCTGAGCTGGATGAAGCACAAGCTGGAATCACGATTGCCAGGAGAAATATCAATAACTTCAGATATGCAGATGACACCACCCTTATGGCAGAAAGCAAAGAAGAACTAAAGAGCCTCTTGATGAAAGTGAAAGAGGAGAGTGAAAACCTTGGCTTAAAACTCAACATTCAGAAAACTAAGATCATGGCATCCAGTNGCCGGTTTCTAGTGTGTGCTCCTACTGGCTCCTGATGTGTCTGTGATGCGCTCCTTGACTGATGCGAGACCCAGTGCAAGCCAGGCCAGGATGTCTGTAGCCAAGCTGGACAGGCATCCATCTTTCCAGGAACCCACCAAGCTCAAGTGCCACAAAGGTGACATACACATCAGTTCTAGGGCCTGCAGTCACCAAGAACAGACGTGAACAGTATGGTGTAGTACAGACAACATGGACAGTGGGGATCAGGCACAACTAATTCCAGCCAGTTCTGTCACCCCTGAACTTGCCCAAGTAACTCCACCTGTTTCCCATCTTTAAAATGGGGGGATTTAGCTCTGGTTGTTGTTCAGTTCAGTCACTCAGTCGTGCCCGACTCTGTGACCCCATGGATGGACTGCAGCACGCCAGGCTTCCCTGTCCTTCACCGTCTCCCAGAGTTTGCTCAAACTCATGTCCATTGAGTTGATGATGCCATCCAACCATCTCATCCTGTTGTCCCTTCTCCTGCCTTCAGTCTTTCCCACCATCAGGGTCTTTTCCAGTGAGTCAGCTCTTTGCATCAGGTGGCCAAAGTTTTGGAGCTTCAGTTTCAGCATCCATCCTTCCAGTGAATTAGCACTGGAAGTTATTCATTTATTTTTCTGCATTTTACAGACAAGAAACCTGAGACTCAGAGAGGCTACATAACTTTCCTAAAGTCAAGGAAATGGCAGAGCCTACCTTTGAACCTTGGCCTTTTGCTCCAAAGTTAAACCCTCAAACCACCCTGTCATGTTACTGTCACATTGCCTGCCTCTGTGGGTTGCGGTGAGCACCATGTAATGCATTTAGTATGGTGTTAGGGTGTGAAGTGAAATGAAGTGAAGTTGCTCAGTCGTGTCCAACTCTTTGTGATCCCATGGACTGTAGCCTACTGGGCTCCTCCATCCATGGGATTTTTGAAGGCAAGAATACTGGAGTGGCTTGCCATTTCCTTCTCCAGGGGAACTTCCCGACCCAAAGCTTGAACCTGGGTCTTCTGCATTGTAGGCAGATGCTTTATCGTCTGAGCCACAAGGGTGGCAGTGACTGTTATTAGAGGTAGGGGAGCTCAACTAAGCTGAAATTCTACTTAGAGGTTCAGTTACCTATAGATCTTCATTGTGGCAGGGACCCCAATTCATAGGTAAATCTTTTCAACCCCATTTGCACATAGAGATGGTTAGTGTCAACTCTGAGTGTGAGAGATGATGATGATCATGGTCTTGGTTAGTGACTGGAAAAGAAACATGACTTCATTAATAAAAACTTAATATAGAGGACAGCTCAGTGCAACGGGGCAGTGAAAATGGCCCTCTCCACTCAATGTACTTTTCTCTTCAGTTTTCAGACACATAATCATTTCCCAAGATTCTTGGCCTTGCCTGGAAAGAAATAGGTGAGAAAATGCCAGCTCTCTAGTCCTGATGTCTGGGAGGGTGTTGCTTTTCATAACACAGGGATAAAAATAAAATGACCCTTTAAAGGTGGTGGTGACTACCCTCAGCTTACTTGGGAGGCAGTAAAAAGCTTATTCTTCCTACAAGCATCTCAGAGCCTATCTTAGAATCGCCACATCTTGGGAGAATGTGTGATCTGAGGCAGAACGTTCTCGGGCATGCAGAAGGTTGTATGGCTGAAAATGTGCTCATCAGTTTTCTTCTCCTTCAAGGAGCTCAGAATTGCTTAGGTTATCAGCACTTCCAAACCTATAGCTTTTGCTTAAGTAGGTCTTCCATGCACAGTAGATTAAGCACATACATAAATGGAGTGTTGATCCTACACCTGGTATGAAATGGTGGGTGTGTGGGTGTCTGTGTCCTCAGAGTGAAGTTTAGCCGTTTCAAGGCAGCTAGTTATATAGTAGTCCTTCCCAGGTGGCTCAGTGGTGAAGAATATGCCTGCCAGTGCAGGAGACATAAGAGACACTAGTTTGATCCCTGGGTCAGGAAGATCCCCTGGAGAAGGAAATGACAACCCACTCCAGTATTCTTGCCTAGGAAATCCCATGGACAGAGAAGCCTAGCAGGCTATGGTCCATGGGGTCACAAAGAGTCGGACATGAGTGAGCCACTGAGCATGAACGCACAGTTATATAGTAAGTTCAAAAAAGGGTCATTTGGAAAAAAGATAGAATTGCCCTAAAAGAAGAGAGCCAAACTCTGTGGATAGCTTTGTTTTGAAGATGGTTCACTGAGGCTCACGCGGTAATCTAGGGTCCAAGCAGTAATACTGAATGTAAGACCAGCTTTTCATTTGTGAACCCAAAGACCTGAAGGTTCAGAAGACACTGAAAAGGAGCCTATATGTATTCCTCATGCCCTTTTCAAAGTGGTACAGAATTTTGTAAAACTGAATTGGACGGATGATCGTCTCATAAGTTTATTTCCAGAAGAAAATAGTGTCTGTCTGATCTCATGTGTTGTCAGCTGGTCAATGAAGGTCCAGGCAGGGGTGCTGATAGAAGTTCCTCGCGGGTGCTCAGGGTACTTCAGGGGCTGGATTGAACACAAACCCCTCCATACTCTGACATAGCACAGTTAGTGTTTTTCTTGGCTTCTTTCCAAACTGAAAAGCTTTCCTCTCAGAATTGTTTCTAGTCATGATGGAGGCCAGAAGCCATGTAGCCACAGGACTGTTCAGCTTCCAGAAGGAGACACCTGCCAATCAGCCTGCATGCTGGGTCCCGAAGGCCCCCTCCTTCCTCACTGGCTCAGAGGACCCTCGACTTTTGGTGAATGAGGTGCAGAGAGAGGTCAAGGGACCGATGCATTTCTGAAGGTATAGGTTAAAAATGATTCGATGGCTACAGTCGTGGGATTTTCATCTTTTCAAAGAGTCTGTAATGTTGGAAAGGGTGCTGAGGGGAGTACTTACTGATCTGGGAGATCGGTGTGGACCCTGTTGGCTTAGCCTGCTGTGAAATTCTTCTGCATTCACTGTTTCCTCCCTGCCTTCAGTATTTGCCAGGGACATGTCAGGTGGAGGGGCAGGAAACCAGCCATGAAACAGCAGCAACGGCAAACACAAGGCAGACTCTCCTTGCCCTGAGTCTGGAGGAGGGAGCAGCAGGAAGACTGGAAGTTTCTGTCGGGCTCTGTAAACGCATCTTCTTCAGGCAGACCAGCAGGAAGTAGGCAGAGGGGCTGAACATGACGAGAGCATCCCTGGCAGAGGGAGGGCGGTCTTCTGAGGCTTAGGTGGGAAGCTGGAAAGAGCACATCCATCCACACAGCTGCAAATAGTTTTTGGGGCCCAGAGTGGTAGCAGGGTGGGCGGCAGGGAGGGAGGGCAGGCTGCAGACGAGGCTGCAGGAGGCAGGGGCCCTAAGTTCTTGAGGGTCTTTTCTTCTGTCTCTGTTTCTTTGGGGCTGTGCCGCATCTTCTTGCTGGGTGGGCTTTCTCTGGTAATGGCATGTGGACTGCTCATCGTGGTGGCTTCTCCTATTGCAGAGCGTGGCTTCAGGGGCGCTCAGACTTAAGTAGTTGCGCTCGAGGGCTGGTAGTTGATGTTGTTGGGCTCTGGGGCCAGGATGGTGTATTTGTGGCCCATGTGTGGGCTTAGTTGCCCCAAGGCATGTGGGATCTGTTTCCGGACCAGGATTGAACCCGTGTCCCCTGCATTGACAGGTGGATTCTTAACCACTGGACCACCAGGGAAGTCCCAAGGGTCTTTTATGCCATATGAAGTATGACCTGTACGCTAGGCTGGGGAGGACGGTGCTGATTTGTAACTGGGTCACTGCATGGCCCTTGTGAGCTGATACTGAGCCCTGGGGGTGGAGGCTGTGGAGTGGATCCTATTGGAGTTTAGGCGTGGACCAGTGGCTCAGGTGGCCCAGATGTTGGGTGAATGCTTCTCATTCCTGTTAGTCCATGAGCAGGAGGCAGGGGATGAGAGACTTTTTTTTTTCTTTTTCTAATTTAAAAATACCATTAAAGCCTGATATAAAAACTTGTAAATGTAAAACGATACCAAGTCAGGTGGTATTTGAAGTAAAAAATGCCCTCAGATAAGCTGAACAAGGGGCCATAAAACTGAAACGGTCAGAGGGCACTTAAACCATCCATTTGTTCTTATAAGCAACCCAAGGGACAGAGGCAAGGGTAGCTAAACAGACAGAAAAATCTTGCCCCAAACAGAGCTGCTTGAAAATCGCCTATGTCGATGCAGTTTTCAATAAAGGTTGTTTTCTGCTGACTTTTTTTTATCCTCCCTATGGATGTGCCTCTTATATTTGATGATCAGTTTTCCACAAGATTTGCCATAATGTTTCCTCAGAGCTTAGGTTTTTACATTTTAATTCATTCTGTGGCTGCTCTTAACCTAAGACAGTGTATGCTGTTTTCACAATTCAGGGTCACTGTTTTCTAGCTGACAAAAACGATACTCAAATCCCAACTTTCCTCTTTTTCTCAGCTTCTTTTTGTCTGTCTTGGTTTGAGGAGAACCACTGGCAAAAGAAGCAGTCTCTACTACTCCAGTGGAGCCTGTGAGCCGATCCTTTCCATAATCTGACTTACCTTTAACTTCCTGTTATTCACATTTTGGGTTCCCAAATATCACCAGCCCCCAGGCCCTTGATGTTGATTGCTCTTTCCAGAGCTTCCTCTTTTCCTGAAGCTTGTCTGAGATCCCGTTTATCCTTCAAAGTCCAGCAGAAGCTTCATGTTTCTCATCTTCTGAGACAAATAAGCCATGTTGCAGTTTCAAGACAGAAATTTGTGATGGCATTAAAACAGCAGAACTTTATTATTATTGTTGTTGTTTTTATTATGTCTTGTCTACCTGTTTGTGTCTTACCTTTCTCGAGACCATATCTTTAATTAGTTTTGTAATCTCCAGTAGAGCTTGACACAGTAGAACTGGGCAAATATAAATTTAAAAAATGTATTAAGTTGTGATCTTCTATAGTAGTTTTCATTTAGGGGCTTGTGGTAAAATATGAGTGTGGAGATCTAAGGATGGTTATAATCCTGCAGTTATCTGGGTGATGATACTAGAATCTAGACAGCAGCTGGCCCTCAAATCTGTGAACACAGGGCGGAAGACTTTTGCCAAAACACTCCTCTTACCACCGGGAGGCTTCGAGATGGGGTGCAGATGGCTTGTGGTTACAGACTGGCTGTAGCCTGGGACTGCAAAAGACCAGTGTCTTCCAGCTCTAAGTGTCTAGCATTTCTTACACTTTTGTTTCACACAGGAGTAGCCCAGGGTCAGCTAATGAAGACCGCAAACCACCACTTCCCCCACTTTCTGCTTTTCTGAAGCTCAGTTCCAGAGATTGTGCCCAGCCAGGAACACTTGCTCTGCAAACAAAGCCTGGGGGTAATAATCATTGCACCCTAGTGTGATTTGACTTTACATGTGACTCTTGGAGTGTTGACAGTTTAAGTGGTCAAAGAAACTGCAATAAAAATGGATGTCTGGGGAGTTTGCTGCCTTGTGACATTTGACTGATGACCTGTACAGCTTAAGCAGGGCAGCCTCCATTTCAGCTTTTGTTCCCCCATGTGGATTTGTATTGCCTTCGTATGTCCATCTCAAAGCTTCCCCCTTATCTATCAAACCTCATTCCTGTCCCAATCCTATTATTATTTGCAATTTATTCAAGATTAAGGGAATTTTGGCTATAGGTGTGAAGGTACTTGCTGCTTGTAGACTGAAATTCAGTGTGGTTAAAATCCAAACTCTAGCAGCTGGCAACAAGTGGTAGAGGAGTGACTGGGACCTGGATCCTCTTCACTTTTTCAGCAGTTTTTCAAATGTCTTCTTTGACATGCTAGTTGTTCGATGGAAAGATGTTAGAGAAACGGAGGCTGTGAAACACAGGGCTCTTTTTGTGCATTTTTATCTGCACTTACTGAGGTGCGGACCCCCAGTATAAGAGCATCTTTGTGTGGCCTTCCTTTCTGGGACTGATCTTTTTGTGATGACGTAGGTACCAAAGAGAATGACGCTCATCAGACTTGTGTGGGATCAGGGTACAGTAGGTTCAAGCTTCATAGGTATTGAGACCTTATTTTCCAGATCCTGAAGAAGTGGTAGTGAGGGGAAGGGTGGGGGCTCAGAGCTTGGAAGAGGGCTAGGGCAGCGTGGCTGGCTGGGGGCACTTGGAGAGTGTTCACAGGTGTTTATGTGTGTTCTGGACGTGTCTCAGTATTTCAACAAGGACTGCTGCGCTAGTGTGGTGGGCTGGTATGGCTCTGAATCTGAGTGCACTTGCTGATGAGGAAAGAATGTGGGATCTGAAGTTAGGAAGCTGGAGCGTGACTCCTAGCTCTGCCAGCCGTGGGTTCAGGAATCTNCTTTCTCGAGACCATATCTTTAATTAGTTTTGTAATCTCCAGTAGAGCTTGACACAGTAGAACTGGGCAAATATAAATTTAAAAAATGTATTAAGTTGTGATCTTCTATAGTAGTTTTCATTTAGGGGCTTGTGGTAAAATATGAGTGTGGAGATCTAAGGATGGTTATAATCCTGCAGTTATCTGGGTGATGATACTAGAATCTAGACAGCAGCTGGCCCTCAAATCTGTGAACACAGGGCGGAAGACTTTTGCCAAAACACTCCTCTTACCACCGGGAGGCTTCGAGATGGGGTGCAGATGGCTTGTGGTTACAGACTGGCTGTAGCCTGGGACTGCAAAAGACCAGTGTCTTCCAGCTCTAAGTGTCTAGCATTTCTTACACTTTTGTTTCACACAGGAGTAGCCCAGGGTCAGCTAATGAAGACCGCAAACCACCACTTCCCCCACTTTCTGCTTTTCTGAAGCTCAGTTCCAGAGATTGTGCCCAGCCAGGAACACTTGCTCTGCAAACAAAGCCTGGGGGTAATAATCATTGCACCCTAGTGTGATTTGACTTTACATGTGACTCTTGGAGTGTTGACAGTTTAAGTGGTCAAAGAAACTGCAATAAAAATGGATGTCTGGGGAGTTTGCTGCCTTATGACATTTGACTGATGACCTGTACAGCTTAAGCAGGGCAGCCTCCACTTCGGCTTTTGTTCCCCCATGTGGATTTGTATTGCCTTCGTATGTCCATCTCAAAGCTTCCCCCTTATCTATCAAACCTCATTCCTGTCCCAATCCTATTATTATTTGCAATTTATTCAAGATTAAGGGAATTTTGGCTATAGGTGTGAAGGTACTTGCTGCTTGTAGACTGAAATTCAGTGTGGTTAAAATCCAAACTCTAGCAGCTGGCAACAAGTGGTAGAGGAGTGACTGGGACCTGGATCCTCTTCACTTTTTCAGCAGTTTTTCAAATGTCTTCTTTGACATGCTAGTTGTTCGATGGAAAGATGTTAGAGAAACGGAGGCTGTGAAACACAGGGCTCTTTTTGTGCATTTTTATCTGCACTTACTGAGGTGCGGACCCCCAGTATAAGAGCATCTTTGTGTGGCCTTCCTTTCTGGGACTGATCTTTTTGTGATGACGTAGGTACCAAAGAGAATGACGCTCATCAGACTTGTGTGGGATCAGGGTACAGTAGGTTCAAGCTTCATAGGTATTGAGACCTTATTTTCCAGATCCTGAAGAAGTGGTAGTGAGGGGAAGGGTGGGGGCTCAGAGCTTGGAAGAGGGCTAGGGCAGCGTGGCTGGCTGGGGGCACTTGGAGAGTGTTCACAGGTGTTTATGTGTGTTCTGGACGTGTCTCAGTATTTCAACAAGGACTGCTGCGCTAGTGTGGTGGGCTGGTATGGCTCTGAATCTGAGTGCACTTGCTAATGAGGAAAGAATGTGGGATCTGAAGTTAGGAAGCTGGAGCGTGACTCCTAGCTCTGCCAGCCGTGGGTTCAGGAATCTGGGAAGATTCCTGGATCACTGGGACTCAGCTTTCCCATCTGTACAATGGAAATAATAATAGCTACTCTGTTCAGTTAGTAGTAAGGTAGCAGATTTGTAGCAAGATGACGTATGTATGGACACGTTGTTAAACTGGAGGTCCACTGGCTAAGCTTCCCTATTATCTTTTTCTTTTTAAAACATTTATCTTTAATTGGAGGATAATTGCTTTACAATGTGTTGGCTTCTGCCATACAGCAGCGTGGATCAGCCATAAGGGTACACATATCCTCTCCCTCTTGAGCCTCCCTCCCCCTCCCTCCCCCCAGGCTGTCACAGAGCACGTGTTGCACTCCTCGTGTTTCACAGCAGCTTCCTCTTGGCTATCTGTTTTACACATGGGGATGTACATGTTCTAATGCTGCTGTCTCAATTCATTCCACTCTCTTCTCCCGCTGTTACTGTCATGATTGAATTCTGCTGTTAGGTGAAGACTTCGATTATGAAAGTGTTTAGGGTTGTTTATCCAAGCACCAAATGTTGTGTTTCTGTGTCAGATCTGCATTTTGTATATTTTTCTTGTTCCCCTCTCATGTCAGGGTGTGGACTTAGAAGCTACATATCTGAAGTTTGTTTAAATTGTGTACTAGATATGGATAAATGGCATCTGAGTGAGGGCCTGAGGGATTCTTTTATATGTAAAGCAAATCAAATTTAGCACATAACTTTTTGTTATGTTTAGCACATCTCAGTTAGGGCTGTTTTAGACATTCTTTGCTCACTTCTTGTTTCTTGTCTGTCCTGTATATGTGGATGATGGAATCCAGATGTGAAATGATGTATGTGATTACTTAGAAGTATGTGCTCCCGGCTCAATAAAAGCTCCCAATTTTTAGTGAAGGTGGTAGAGAATGTACATCACTCACTTGGGCATTTCTTTAAATATTTTTTGGCTGTGCTAGGTCTTCCTTACAGCATGGACTTTTCTGTAGTTGTGGTGCACATGTTCTCACTGTGGTGACTTTTCTTGTTGTGGCATGGGCTCTAGGTGCTTGGGGTTCGGTAGTTGCGGCTCCCTGGGCTTTAGTGCACAGGCTCAATAGTTGTGGTGCATGGGCTTAGCTGCTCAGCATGTGGGATCTTCCTGGACCAGGGATCGAACCTGTGTCCCCTGCACTGGCAAGGTCTTCACCACTGAGCTACCAGGGAAGCCCTCTCAAGCATTTATTAAAGCATTTATTAAATATAAGCAAATTTCCTGAACAAAACGAAAGAAGTAGGATATTTGGGCATCTTTCTAGGACTTTGTGCACCATTTAAATCTAATTTAAGAATGCAGACTGAGTCTCAGGAAGAGGTTATATAATTATTTCAAGGGATACAGAGAGATGGGAAAGTAGGAGGCAAAAGAACTCTTCCAGAGAAAGATCAGGACAATAAATTTCATTTTCATCAAGAGAGAAACGTGTGCATGCGTGCTCAGTCATATCTGACTCTTTGTGACTCCATGGACTATAGCATGCCAGGCTCCTCTGTCCATGGAATTTTCCAGGCAAGAATACCAGAATGGGTTGCCATTTCCTCCTCCAGGGGATCTTCTTGACCCAGGAAATGTCTCTTCAACCTGCGTCTCTAGGGTCTCCTGAATCAGCAGGCAGCTTCTTTACCACTGCCCCACCTGGGAAGCCCCTTGTAAAAGGTGTACATCTCTTTAATCCCCTGAAGTAGGAAATGGCAACACACTCCAGTATGGCAACACACTCTTGCTTGGAAAATTCCACGGACAGAAGAGCCTGGTGGGCTACAGTCCATGGGGTCGCATAGAGTCAGAAACGATTGAGCTTGCACGGATGTGCACTCTTTAATTGGAGCACGTGCCTTAGCGAGAGCTTCAGGTGTCTAACACCAAACATAAGAAGGGTATTGCAGCGTGTCCTTTTGTAAATCATCATGTGGGATCAAGGCTCTCCAGGCGGCTTCGTGGTAAGGAACCCATCTGCCAATGCAAGAAACACAGGGAAGCATGGGTTTGATCTCTGGGTTGGGAAGGTCTCCTGGAGGAGGAAATGGAAACCCACTCCAGTATCCTTGCCTGGAGGATCCCACGAGCAGAGGAGCCCGGCAGGCTGCAGTCCGTGGGGTCACAAAGAGTCGGGCATGGCCGAGCATGAGCACACATGTGCATGTGGGATCACGTGGGTTTTGCCGATGTGTTCAGTGTCAGTGGACTTTGCTCCTTTCTGCTCTCACCGCAGCTCTTTGAGGCCAGAACATTTGCCAGAATAGTGTCCTACCAGTCGTGAGCTGAAGATGGCAGCATTGGGCGACCTATCTCATATTCCAAAGCGCCTCGCGGCTAGCTCATCCCCTGGCTGCGTCTGGACTTCACACTGTCACTCAGACCCTCTTCTGCTTAATGACTGTGTGTGTGTAAATGACTCTGCTTTTCTTCTAGGGAAGAGGTCCGATCTATCATTCTTGTTTTGGTTTTCAGTTAATGATTATGTGTAATTATATTCAAATAAAATATTTATAAATAATTACATATAATTAGTGGTATGTAAAACTTGAATTCATGAACGTCAGCTTTGATGAAAGGTACCCTTCAATTTGGGAGGTGTTAGTCTTAGTATTATTATTTGTTTCTGTTTAAAAGGCATTAGTGGCCAAGACTGCAATTCTCTCTTTTCCGGGAGTTCTTTCAGGGCTCAGTTTTTTTGTTTTTTTTTTTAATAATAGCTAGGATGTTTATTTGGTAAGTCTCTAGGGAATATATTACAGATCCACATCTGGTGAGTGCACTGAGGAAAACAAATTCTAGTTCCTTAAGTTTCAAGAAGCAATTAGCTACCCTTGAATTCTGAAGGGTCTCCAGAGGTCATCCAGTCCAACTCTAAATAGGCTTTACATTTAAATCATAGGCAGGGGCTTCCCCGGTGGTCCAGCAGTTCAGAGTACACACTTCCAATGCAGGGGAGCAGGTTCAATTCCTGGTAGGGGAACTTAGATCCCACGTGCCATATGGCTTGGCCACAAAAAAGAAAAAACCACTAGGCAGAAGACATGTATCATCGCCCTCTTCTCCTCAGTGGTGATGTGCTCAGGGTCTTCTGCATTTTGAGGTCTCCACCTAATGAACTTTGAGGTGTTAGAAACAGAAAGAGAAACATTACCCTGAGCAACTCCATAATTCAAATATTACCAACATCTCAGCTCCAGGTACATTTTACCCTTCCTCTTTATCTGTTAGCCACACATGTAGCTGCAAACGGAAGGCTAGGGAGCAGAGGCTGCAGAAGCAGCGTCTAGGCTCATTCCTTGGTCGAGGAGAGCAGGAAGCCAGAGAGAAAGGCAGACAGGGAATGAGCAGATGGAACTGTGTAAGGTCAGAGTTTCTGGAAGGATTCCCAGATAAGGGATGGGGCCAGACAGCATTCTAAGCAACAAGGAGGAAGAAACCCAGGGGTTCTTTCCTCTGTTCAGTTCAGTTCAGTTCAGTCGCTCAGTTGTGTCCGACTCTTTGCAACCCCATGAATCGCAGCATGCCAGGCCTCCCTGTCCATCACCATCTCCCAGAGTTCACTCAGACTCATGTCCATCGAGTCCGTGATGCCATCCAGCCATCTCATTCTTGGTCGTCCCCTTCTCCTCCTGCCCCTAATCCCTCCCAGCATCAGAGTCTTTTCCAGTGAGTCAACTCTTCGTATGAGGTGGCCAAAGTACTGGAGTTTCAGCTTTAGCATTATTCCTTCCAAAGAACACCCAGGACTGATCTCCTTCACAATAGACTGGTTGGATCTCCTTGCAGTCCAAGGGACTCCCAAGAGTCTTCTCCAACACCACAGGTCAAAAGCATCAATTCTTCGGCACTCTGCCTTCTTCACAGTCCAA
>SJYW01001686.1:962648-975112 GCA_006410735.1 Raphicerus campestris
GCAATTGTGCCCAGGATTGTACAAAGATTTTTGAGGACTCACTTGAAGACTGTATTTTAACTATTCTTTCTCCTTTGCAATTGAAGTGTATTTGACTTAGAGTATTATATTAGTTTCATATATACAATGTAATGATTCAGTGTTTCTATACGTTACAACATGATCATCACCATAAATCTAATTATCATATGTCACCAAACAAAGTTATTACAGTATTATTGATTGTATTTCCTATGCTGTACATTACATCCTTTTACATTCTTCTCATGACACATCTTAACGTCTCTTACTTTGGATCTTCTCCTGAGGCCTCTGGGACACTGACTTCTCCCAACCTCCTGCTACCCCTGGCCGGAGTCAAGTTCTAAGTGGCTTACCACCTTTGTCTCTTGGCTGTAACTGCCTTCCAGCTAGTCTCTCTGCTTCCACTGTTGCCTCCCTACAGTCTATTCTTTACCCAACACCAACATGATCTTTAGAAAAGGAAATCAGAACACATCTTTCTCCTGCCTCAGACCTTCCAATAGCTTCCTGACACCCTTGGAAATACAGATCTATCTCTGCCTCAGGCCCTTTGCACCGGCTGTTTATTGAGAACACTCTTTCTCCTAGGTCTTTATACAATGGCTTTTTCAGATCCTAAAGAAAGGGCCACTTGCAAGCAAGTTGCAGCTTAAACGTCCCTCCTGCAGGGAGGCCTTCCCTGACCCCTCCATCTAAAACAGCCATATCCTCTGCTTGATATCTGATGTTGCATGATTTTATGATTTATACAGAGGAGCCTGGTAGGCTGCAGGCCATGGGGTCGCTAAGAGTCGGACACGACTGAGCGATTTCACTTTCACTTCTCACTTTCATGCATTGGAGAAGGAAATGGCAACCCACTCCAGTGCTCTTGCCTGGAGAATCCCAGGGACGGGGGAGCCTGGTGGGCTGCCATCTATGGGGTCGCACAGAGTTGGACACGACTGAAGTGACTTAGCAGCAGCAGCAGCAGCATAGCAGATTTCACTTGACATTATCCTCTAGCATATTTTAAAGATTTTATTTATTTTTTATATTCTGCATTTGGTCTCAGTTGCCTCGTGTGAGGTCTTTCATTTGGGCTCATGGATTCTCCAGTTGTGGGGAGTGGGCTCAATAGTTGCAGTACATGGGCCTAGTTGCTCTACGTGGGATATTAGGCCCCCAACCAGGAATCGAACCTATATCCCCTGAATTGCAATGTGGATTCTTAATCACTGGACCATCAGGGAAGTCCCCTGTATGTTGATTTTGTTTTCTTTGTCTCACCCATGTAGCATACCTGCTTTGTGGGATGGGGTACTTTGTTCCCTTGTTCTCTGCTGGAGCAGAGTTTGGCATACACAGGTTTGTAGGAGTGTTTGTAGAATAATTAGATGAATGAATGGATGGATGACACAGGCAGGAAAACTACAGCCCAGAGAGGTTGTGGTCACATAGCCAATTAGAAATGAGTATAAAACTCGGGTCTCCTCTTGTGTTTCTTTCCTTTAGATTCTGCTGCCTTACGACAAGCCTAATTTAGAAATAATTCAGTCACTATTTGTTTATTTATTCACCAACTATTCATGTTTCTGACACGATTCTATGTCAGTTGTTCTCAACCAGGAGCAATTTTGACCTTCTGGGAACATTACTCAATGTCTAGAGACATTGGTTGTTACAAATGGGGTGGGGTGCTACAGGCATCAGAGGACTACTGGGACAGAGGCCAGGGACGCTGCTGAGCATCCTGCAATGTGCAGAACAGCCCCCGGAACAAAGAGCCAGCCATCCTAACGCGCCAGTCCTGCTAAGATTGGGAACCTCTGCTCTAGATGAACAGACAGGGATACCGCTCTCATGGAGCTGATAATGGCATAGGAGAAACAGATGACAAATAGTACACTTCATACACAAATGAAAATCCGTGTCAAAAAGTGATGTGATTGAAAAGAAAGCCCAGTCAGAACAGGGTAAGGAGGAGGCTGGTAGGTGCTGTGGGTGGTGACGAGGTAGGAAGGGCTGTGATTTTAGCTTTCTGGGGAGATAAGTCAGGAGAGTGAGTTTTGCCTCTGGAGGTTCAGCACTGAGACCTGGAACGACCAGTCCTTTAGGTGCAGTCCAGAGCTCCAGCATATTGGCCATTCAAGTTCAGAGGTCATCCACATGTAATAAAGATATAACATGCTTGGGAGCCAAGGGACATCTTAACCTCTAAATAAAAATGGAGCAAACTGCCATAGGCTAGAAATAATTATGATTTTCTGCCCCCTTTCAGGGGTTTTAAATTCTCTTTCTCAGCACCTTCATCACTCCATCATCAGTGATACAGGACAGCGTTAATTTGATGCATTTTTTTTTTTTATTGCTCATTGTCAGCCTCTTACTTTACTTTCAGAGCACAAATAATGTAACTGCAGCTCCTCTCAAGAGTATGGTGAGTCATTTGGTTGTACAGAGATTTCTGTTTATCTAGGTTGATTTTGTAGGAACTTAACAGAATCAAGTGTAGATTTTAGTATCTTGGGGAAACTGCAGTAGTTGATGAAGTTAAAACATGAGTCAATGAAATGGTTCTTACGATATGTGTTTAATGTATACATGTGTAAGTATGTGGGCTTCCCAGGTGGCTCAGTGGTAAAGAATCTGCCTGCCAGTGCAGTAGACATGGGTTTGATCCCTGGATTGGGAAGATCCTCTGGAGAAGGAAATGGCAGCCCACTCCAGTATTCTTGCCTGGGAAATTCCATGAACAGAGGAGCCTGGTGGGCTACATTCCATGTGGTCGCAAACAGTCAGACACTACTGAAGTGATTTAGCAAGCGCGCACACACACGTATAAGTGCACACATTGGCATCCGTTTAAGATTTTGATAAGAAAATGGTAATTTGGTAGGCACCCACTTGTTTTCTTGGACTCTCCTGGTGTCTTCACCACAATTCTTTACCAAGCCCTGGCACATAGTAGGAACTCAACAAATGTTTGCTAAATGAATAAACCAACTGTAAAAATCAGTTTTGGATTATTGAATTCCAGGTTATTTTTCCACATTTACACAGATTTATTTATGTTACTGAACCATAACTTAGTAAATATAGTAGCATATTCTTATGGCATTATCACTGTGACAGATTCATTTTTTGTAAGTCTGTTTTTAAAAAACATTTTTAAATTGTTGCAAGGGATATGATTTGACTCATAGGGTTTCTGAATCTAGGAAAAATAAGACTCTTAGCAGTTAACGCTTTTCCCATATACTTTTAACCTGGGGAGGGATTATTAGGCAAGAGAATAATGAATAAATTCAATAATGAATAATAAATAAATTCAGTAATTTATTTGAATCAATAAATCTTGATTCAAATGCATTTACATTGACAGTGCTGAAGAAATTATGCATAGTGCACCATTTTATTTTGGGTGCCCTTTTATTTTACAGAAGAACTTGTTGCCCAGTTCACTGGATGTGTGTCCATAAAAAATTTTTTTTGCAGTGCTATTTCTTCACGATCGAGTTTGGCCTTTGCAAACAAGAAGGGCAGCTGCGGGCATATGGCGCTGGACTGCTTTCCTCCATTGGAGAATTAAAGGTATGAAGCTGTGAACAAAATATCCTTCCCAAGCAAACTGGTTCAAGGTCACAGAAAATATTGATTCATCTGTCTGAGCCTCTCTCCTCACAGATACCCCATAAATATTTAGTGCAGAGGACTTGGCACCTCATATGTGGGTGCTGACCTAACTTTTTACACTTTGGAAAATGGGTCGTGCCTTTCTGGGTTTGTGGTGTGACTCAAATGGATGAGAAGCCATGTGCCTGAACCAACAGGAATGACAAATGGATGCTCAGATGCTGGGTAACAAGTGACAGGCCTCAGTCTGGTGCTGTGAAGTGCACGCTGAGCTAGCAGTGAGCCTACCGATATAAAATTTCTTTGTGAGGGTGGCTTGGCTGCTCTCGATTCTGTCACCCCCATGGCACCCATGGATTTCCTACCATCTACTTTCCAAAGGGGAATTTGAGCTTATTTTAGCTTCTTCACAATTGATGTAAATTAAAATATTTATGGGCATGTACAATTAAAAAAAAACACTTAAATGTACATGTGTTCAGAGAGGTATCTAACAGGAGCAGTGATACCTAATGGATGGTGTGTATATATATATATATATATATATATATATATTTTTTTTTTTTTTTTGCCTTAAAATACAGTAGAATAATTTGTTCAGAAATGTTGAGGTCTGGGACATTCTGATCATTTAACTATTCTGGTTAATTAAGAATTTCTATCTGTATACCACTGGGGGATAGCAAGTTTTGATGAGTTTAGAATGCCTTGTGATATCTTATCTGGAAATGGTACTGAAAATAATTTAATCTTTCTTTGNTTTAACTATTCCGGTTAATTAAGAATTTCTATCTGTATACCACTGAGGGATAGCAAGTTTTGATGAGTTTAGAATGCCTTGTGATATCTTATCTGGAAATGGTACTGAAAATAATTTAATCTTTCTTTGATTACTCAGACTGAGGCCAGGATTATGGACAGTCCTAGGGTTTTTATTTTGAATACTGATATTCATTATCCTTCAGTTCAGTTCAGTCACTCAGTCGTGTCCAACTCTTTGCGACCCCATGAATCACAGCATGCCAGGCCTCCATGTTCATTACCTACTCCCGGAGTTCACTCAGACTCACATCCATCAAGTCCATGATGCCATCCAGCCATCTCATCCTCAGTTGTCCCCTTCTCCTCCTGCCCCCAATTCTTCCCAGCATCAGAGTCTTTTCCAGTGAGTCAACTCTTCTCATGATTATTATCCTGGGATATATATGTTTACTAGAGCTTTTCAGATGTTTGTACTTTTGAAAGATGCAATTTAGCTGTAGTTTTATTGAGTCCACTCACTTTATGACTTCATTCAATTCTCAGATATTTAGTTGAGCACCTACTATGCACCACATACTTGTGCCAGGCATTGAGGGTATAAAGACAGACAGTCATGACTAAGAATAAGAGTATGAAGAAGATAACAGCTCTCTCAAAAGGCACTTCAATAAACCTTAGAATTTTAGGTGCAACATATTAACCCATTTAATTCTAGCAACCCAGTAGGATAAGTAACATTGTCATCACAGGTAAGGAACTGAGGTGTGAAGGACAGTAAGGGGCATGTTTACGGTCCCACAGCCAGTAAGTGTCAGAGGTGGTCCCGAGTCCAGGCGGTGTGAGCTTCAGGATCTGAGCCTGCTGCCTGGGATCCCTGTTAAAGGCAGGTGACATTCTAGCGCAGGAGATGAACAACCGAGGTAACACAGTGTGACAAATACACCTGTCACATTTTCGGCCACGCCTGGGAAGCCTTCCTGATGGTGCTGCTGCCCATGTGATTCTGGAGGAGTGGGAAGGGTGACTCTGGAGGAGCGGGAAAGGGAGGTGAGATGCTGGATCAGCCCCCTTACCACAGCGTGAGTGTGCCCTCCTCGGAGCCTGGCCCGTTCCGGGAGCTGTGAGGCTAGGCCTCGCTGGAACAGATGATAATATTCAANGTGTGATTCTGGAGGAGCGGGAAGGGTGACTCCGGAGGAGCGGGAAGGGTGACTCTGGAGGAGCGGGAAAGGGAGGTGAGATGCTGGATCAGCCCCCTTACCACAGCGTGAGTGTGCCCTCCTCGGAGCCTGGCCCGTTCCGGGAGCTGTGAGGCTAGGCCTCGCTGGAACAGATGATAATATTCAACATAACAAAGGCCTGGTGTGATGTGGTGAAAATTTCATTTTTCTAAATTTTCAACAACAAAAAAAATCCATTTGGGGTTAATCTCAAAGCTCACAGCCATAGCATGATGTCATTTCCCTGTGTGACCCATGCCTTCTATAAACTCTTTCTTGATTTACTAGAAAAAAGAATTAGTCAGAAAATTATGTAGTTCTTGAGTTATATCTATTTACATTCTTCTCAGAGAGCTTACAAATGACACCAGAATAACAAAAGGAAACAAATCTCTTATTGCCCCAACTTTTGACAGGGTCCTCTGGTCTGGTTAATGAGGCATGTGTAGGCAGCACTGGGGTGAATCTGTTGTTTTTGTTCCTGTTGGTACGGACCGAGTCATCTGGAAATGGAAATCAGCCAGAAACATGGACACTGAAGGGCATTGTCTGCTGTGAATCTTCTTGTTCTGGTCCATCAGCTCTGGTCATTAGCATTCTTCCATTCCCATATTTCAACACTCCAACATCCCTATGATTGCTGCTTTGGACCATTTTTACAACTCAGAAATTCTTTCTCTCTGAAATGTCTTCTGACTGTTCGCAGAGAATACAGAACACGAGAGCTTTCCCTGGTGTCTTAGCTTTGCCCTGCCCTTTGCCTCCGCCCTGCTCTCCTTGGCCTGAGTGTCTAGGGCCCTTTCACAGCTCTTGTGAATACATCTGTTCAACTTTTATTCGAATGAACAGATGATAGTTTTGAGCCCAGGTGGGGATAACTTTATTAACAGCATTGTAATAATTCCTATATAAACCCGCCTATTCATGCAGTTTTGAATGTGGTTACCTTTTGTGGTAAACGCTGCTTTTGCTGTTCCAATTATAGTCCATTTGAAGGTTCCGGATAAATTGTCAGAAGTTTTGGTGTAGTCCTTCTGACTTTTACATAACTGTCCACAATTCATCTTCTTTTCTTGAACTGAGCACATTTTAGAATGCGTGCTTTAAGAGGCTCTGCTGCTGCTGCTGCTAAGTCACTTCAGTCGTGTCTGACTCTGTGTGACCCCACAGACAGCAGCCCACCAGGCTCCCCTGTCCCTGGGATTCTCCAGGCAAGAACACTGGAGTGGGTTGCCATGTCCTTCTCCAATGCATGAAAGTGAAAAGTGAAAGGGAAGTTGCTCAGTCGTGTCCTACTCTTCGCAACCCCATGGACCGTAGCCTACCAGGCTCCTCCATCCTTGGGATTTTCCAGGCAAGAGTACTGGAGTGGGGTGCCATCGCCTTCTCTGTTAGTTTTCAGGAATAAATGTTGCACTTCAGAGTTGCCCAAGTACTTCCAAGCAGTGTCTCTATAGTTTAAAGGATATCTTTAATTTTTCCTTCTTATTTTTTGACAATGCTTATTTTTATCTTTGAAGATATAAAGGAAATAAATATGGAAATGCTTATAAAAACTACCATACATCTGCTAACTATAAAGAATATCAAAAACATCTCAGCAGTGACTGCTCTCCTTCTCTTGTTCTAATCATTTTGTCTGTGATGTGCTTTTAGGAATTCCAGAGGTGTATTTGGGAAGGACCGTTCTAAACCTTCATCACTGTGGGGAGCAGTTAATAATGAGCTAGATCATCTGGAAAACTGACTTATAAAAGGTTGAAAATAGGATAATTCTTGCTATTCACTCACAGTCTAGCGTGTTTCTTTCCTTTTTCTATTCCTTTTCTATCTCAGAGTTGACTTAACTCTATGACTGTCATTTAAAAAATTTATTATTCATTCCTTCCTTCACTTATTTTACTCAACAAACTCAAAACTGAAAGTCTCAGTTTTCAAGAAAGTTTGTGCCTAAAGGGGGTAAAATCTAACAAAGGGATGGATATGGGTCTTTGATGAATACAGCCCTCCTGGAGAAGCAATAGCGTGGTTTGTTCTTGTTAGGGGGTAAAGGACTGCTTGCTAGTTGGTGAATTGGCTGAGTCTTATCTCAGAAAGTTTGCTGTTGTTTCGTCGTTAGGTTGTGTCTGACTCTTTGCGACCCCGTGAACTGCAGCATGCCAGGCTTCCCTGTCCTTCACTATCCCCTGGAATTTGCTCAAAATCATGTCCATTGAGTTAGTGATACCATCCAACCATCTTAATCCATCTCAAAAATGAAAGGTAATTTCCCCTTCCCTTTTACAGTTAAGAGCATAATCTAGTTCTTTGTTTCCTTAAGGGCAGAGATTATCCTTTTTTTGGCAAATGGCCTTAGCATCCACCTCATAAGAGTCGCTGGAATATTACATACAGATACATTTGTTCTGCTTTTCAGGTTTTGACAAAGCTGGTGGTTTTTGAAAATTTACTTATTACTATATTTTGGCTTTAGTTTTAGGGTATCCTTGCATGGTGAATTTATGGCTCTGCTTTTATGTAGCTGTTTATCAGCATTTCCATACCAGCTTTATATTTACTACAATCATTTGTGTTTACAGCCACTTGCAGCAGCTCTGTGAGGTGGAGAGGCTGGCCCTTATGGCCAGGCTGTGGAGGCGGCCCAGGGGCCCCGTGTTGTCCCCGAGGTCTTCCAGTATGTCGGCGGGGGCGGGGGGGTGGTGGTGGTGGCTGGAGTTAGGACTCTGAGAGCCTCTGAGCTGCTGCACCTGTCCTGTGTTCAGGTGGCTCCCAGCTCCCTTCCTCTCACCCCTTCCTTTCCGGAAGCAGCACTGTTAGTAAGAATAGAGCAAGGATCAGACAATGGGCGCTGGAGAAGGGTCTTTGGCTTTTGCACAGGGATTTCTTGTTGAGGGAGTTTGTCCCAACTCCCCCTCCTGCCCCCGGAATCTTGTTCAAATTGTTGACACTTTCAACATCACTGATGAAAAAAGTGTGATACCATCATCACCCAGTTTGGCAACAGGGATGTTGTGACCATGCTGTGCTCAGTTAGAAGGAAAAACATTTGAGGGAGGGTCAAAAAATATAGATGTGCATACATACTTATTATACAAACATATGTGTTTGTTGTTCTGATGTAGGAAAAGATGATTGCAGTGTGAGTGTAAGGGTGTTTGGAAATTTTTATTTAGGATCTAGGGCCCAAACTACCTAGACTTCACACTTGAGTTTTTCCCCAAGTTTACCCAGTCCTCACGTAGAGGGTGAGGATCACAAGTTGACATCTAGAAGAGCTGAGATAATAACTCTGTGTTATTGCAAAGGCAGGTGCAGGTGGCTGGGAGGAAGGAAGACTTTAAACTGATAAATTCAGGCCCGGCACTGTTGCAGTCTAGGAACTGGCAGTCTCATAGCTAGGGCCATCCTTCTTTCTCGATGGTTCCAGCAGAGTTGCCCCAGTGAAGGAAGGTGTGGCTCAGTGCATGTGTACACCAGGCATCACTGGGAGCCTGAAGCAGCCATGATAACCAAATTTACAGAGCCCTTCCCACTTGCCCGACACTTCACATGCATTTTCTCATTTAATCCTTACCATATTCCTGGGTTATAGACATTGTAACTATTCCCGTTTTCCAGATGAACACTGGAATAGGCTTACAGAGGTGGAACAACTCTGAGAAATTTTTGATGCTGAAAAGAAATTTCTATTTAAAAGACTGGAACAGGCAAAAACAAAAACAAAAACCCAAACAAACAAAAGCCTTAAGTTTGTGCACTAAAAAGTCAATTAATTGGTAATGGCCATCTCTGTTGGGGAGGGAGGGAAGACCATACCCAGGCCCAGTGGGAAAGGTTGCTATGGTGAATTTATGCGGGTTGGGGTGGAGGGAGGGGACCGTGGACCGAGGGCTGTGGACTTACCTGACCCAGAGATGGAACCCAGTTTCCCCGCATTGCAGTCAGTTTCTTTACCATCTGAGCCAGCAGGGAAGCCCTGTGTATTGCAGGCCCTGTTAGAAGTGTATTACAGGAAGAGCTTTAGAGTTCAGGTAGATATAATCNGGCCCAGTGGGAAAGGTTGCTATGGTGAATTTATGCGGGTTGGGATGGAGGGAGGGGACTGTGGACCGAGGGCTGTGGACTTACCTGACCCAGAGATGGAACCCAGTTTCCCTGCATTGCAGTCAGTTTCTTTACCATCTGAACCAGCAGGGAAGCCCTGTGTATTGCAGGCCCTGTTAGAAGTGTATTACAGGAAGAGCTTTAGAGTTCAGGTAGATATAATCTTTGCAGTTTCTCAAAGAGGAAATTGCATCCTAACATGGGGAATTTTCACTCATCTGATAAACCTTTGGAACAGCTACGTATAGAATCCAAGTCTCCTGGTTCCTAGTCCTGTGTCCTTGCCTTTTGCCCTGTGGATAAACCCAAAACAGCCCTTTTAGAGAGTATGTAGATGAGAGCAGGTGATTCTCAAGCATTCCTGCACTTTAAAAATGGCTTCAGAGTAAAAAGCTCTCAGCCAGATTCTCTCAGCATTAGAAAGCCTCTCTCTGCAGGAAATTGGATTAATTTTTGCAGACTTCAGGATATCAGACTCTTAACAGTTTGGAAAGGATTCACCACAGAGTTCCCTGGGGGCATCAAGCAGTTTGGCTGTATGTTTACAGAGAATCGACTCTGGACACAGAGGAGAGAGTGTGAAACTTGTTCCCTAAAACCAAGGTGGCTTACAGAGAGACGTGGGTAGGAGTTGAGAAGCAAACTCAGTAGGGCTTTGCTCCACCGAGCAGTGGAACCAGTGGATATTCTATAACCCTTGAGCTGTGCTTTAGTTTTCAGAAGCAGGGGCCCCTCATGGGCTGCATGGATGTTCTGGCCATCATCATGGAGAAGAACTTCCCACCAGTAAGTGAGACACTTATTGGTGTGATCGCCACCTCCTGTGTTGGCCTCACTCAGTGGCTATTCCTCCAACTCTAGACTCTTCATTTTCCAGGCTAATCCTTGGGTACCATTATCATCCCTATATTTTTAACAGCCAAGGGGTAGAACTGGTCTCATACTCCAGGATGGAGTGGTCCCCAGCATATAACCAGCTGTTGGATGCAGCAGGATCTTGAGGATAGGCTACATTGTTGAGAGCTTAGAACAATGAACTTTCAACTGTTGTTTTCATGATTTCATTAGTCAAGTGTGAGAAATATTACCTAATGGTCTTTGCTTCAGTTCATATGCTGTGAATATACTGACTTTTCTTAAAGGCAGAGCACCTTGCCCTCTGGGTCCTTTCTTGGTCTACTCTTATCTCATTTATCTATTAAAATGACAAAATGAGCTCATTTGAGTATCTAGTAGAATCATCATATGATACATTTTTCTAAAACTACACTAATTTTGGTTTCTGTTATTATATACCAGAGGCATCCTCTACACACGGTGACTGCTAAAGGTGTTACTGTCCTGTCGCAGCCAAAGTCTGTCACATTGCAGACCTAGCTGGATAAGTTTCCTCCTCTTCCCTTGCTTGTCCTTGGCCCAGTGAGAAGTCTGGCTTAGCAGGGAGCCCCGAGGGAGCCGTGCCCTGAATGTTCATACAGCCTGTTCTGCTACCTCTCTGCCTGTGCCCCTCAGTGAGTGTGAGAACATGCAAACATCAGGGACACTAAGTCAGGTACTGTCTTCCTGTTTGTATGTACTGATGGATAAATGGACAGATCAACATACTAAATAAAATGCATGCAGAGTGTATGGCTGCAAAGAAAGCAACTTCTAGTTCTGAAAGTCATGGGGAACCAATAGGAGGCCTATTCTTTGCAGAGGAACAACAGTTCAGTTCAGTTCAGTACAGTTGCTCAGTCGTATCTGACTCTTTGCAATCCCATGAACTGCAGCACGCCAGGCATCCCTGTCCATCACCAACTCCTGGAGTCCACCCAAACCCATGTCCATTGAGTCGGTGATGCCATCCAACCATTTCATTCTCTGTCATCCCCTTCTCCTCCTGCCCTCAGTCTTTCCCAGCATGAGGGTCTTTTCAAATGAGTTAGGTCTTCTCATCAGGTGGCCAAACTATTGGAGTTTCAGCTTCAGAATCAGTCCTACCAATGAACACCCAGAACTGAACTCCCTTCTCCATAAAGGATGAAGGGATGCAGCCAAAGCAAAAACAAAACCAAGTTGTGGATGGGACTGGTGATAGAAGCAAGGTCTGATGCTATAAAAAGCACTGTTGCATAGGAACCTGGAATGTTAGGTCCATGAATCAAGGCAAATTGGAAGTGGTCAGACAGGAGATGGCAAGAGTGAACATCGACATTCTAGGAATCAGCGAACTAAGATGGACTGGAATGGGTGAATTTAACACAGATGGCCATTATATCTACTACTGTGGGCAGGAATCCCTTAGAAGAAATGGAGTAGTCATCATAGTCAACAAAAGAGTCCAGAATGCAGTACTTGGATGCAATCTCAAAAACGACAGAATGATTTCTGTTCGTCTCCAAGGCAAACCATTCAGTATCACTGTAATCCAAGCCTTTGCCCAGACCAATAACACTGAAGAAGCTGAAGTTTAACGGTTCTATGAAGACCTATGAGACCTTCTAGAACTAACACCCCCAAAAGATGTCCTTTTCATTATAGGGGACTGGAATGCAAAAGTAGGAAGTCAGGAAACACCTGGAGTCACAGGCAAATTTGGCCTTGGAGTACAGAATGAAGCAGGGCAAAGGCTAATAGAGTTTTGCCAAGAGAACGCATTGGTCACAGCAAACACCCTCTTCCAACGACACAAGAGAAGACTCTACACATGGACATCACCAGATGGTCAACACCAAAATCAGATTGATTATATTCTTT
>SJYW01001686.1:985503-1007604 GCA_006410735.1 Raphicerus campestris
CGAACTAAGATGGACTGGAATGGGTGAATTTAACACAGATGGCCATTATATCTACTACTGTGGGCAGGAATCCCTTAGAAGAAATGGAGTAGTCATCATAGTCAACAAAAGAGTCCAGAATGCAGTACTTGGATGCAATCTCAAAAACGACAGAATGATTTCTGTTCGTCTCCAAGGCAAACCATTCAGTATCACTGTAATCCAAGCCTTTGCCCAGACCAATAACACTGAAGAAGCTGAAGTTTAACGGTTCTATGAAGACCTATGAGACCTTCTAGAACTAACACCCAAAAAAGATGTCCTTTTCATTATAGGGGACTGGAATGCAAAAGTAGGAAGTCAGGAAACACCTGGAGTCACAGGCAAATTTGGCCTTGGAGTACAGAATGAAGCAGGGCAAAGGCTAATAGAGTTTTGCCAAGAGAACGCATTGGTCACAGCAAACACCCTCTTCCAACGACACAAGAGAAGACTCTACACATGGACATCACCAGATGGTCAACACCAAAATCAGATTGATTATATTCTTTGCAGCCAAAGATGGAAAAGCTCTATACAGTCAGCAAAAACAAGACCAGGAGCTGACTGTGGCTCAGATCATGAGCTCCTTATTGCCAGATTCAGACTGAAATTGAAGAAAGTGGAGAAAAGTGATTTAGGTCAGGTATGACCTAAATCAAATCCCTTATGACTATGCAGTGGAAGTGAGAAATAGATTTAAGGGATTCGATCTGATACACAGAGTGCCTGATGAACTATGGACGAAGGTTCGTGATATTGTACAGGAGACAGGGATCAAGACCATCCCCAAGACGAGCAATAGCTCTCATCAAAGCGCAATTTGTTTTTTGAAACTGTGAAGTTGTTTTTAAAAATGTGGACAGAATTGTTAGTCATATGGAACCCCGAATCCCCTGATGTTTACTGCACTGCATTGAATATAGCACAAATGCATGTGCTGGTGTAGTGACCTTCCACATATGATGAAGTTGTTCTGTGGGTCAAGAAAAAATTAGTTCACTCCATGGGGCCCTCTGCATTCCCTGATTCACATCTGCATTGATCTGGACAATGGGACTTGGCGGGAGAGCAAATCTCACCCTGGGTAGGACCGTGTGCCCTTTCTCTCACCCGTCAGTCCTTGGGTTCACTATTGTATTTTCACACCTAGGGAACCACAGCCTTCTTCACAGAAGGCTACAAATCATTCCAAGCAGTGTGAAATTGTTGGGGAAATGCAACAGGAATATTGAACAGGGAAGGTTTTTCAGTGTTTCTCTGGGAAAACCTTAGCAGTTAGAGATTGAGAAGTGCTTTGGGTGGACCAGAGGCTGGAATAGAGTGTCTTCAGAAATCAGCCAGCCCAGACTTCTCATGGACACTCAGGAAACGGGGATCCAGAGAGGTGAAATCATCTGCCAAGGTATCCAGTTAGCAGCAACATCTGGACTAGAGTCCACGTTTTCTTTTCTTTCTTTTTCTGTGATTTACCACTTATTCTTATTTATTTGTTTTAAGTAAGTGTTAGTCACTCAGTTGTGCCTGACTCTTTGCGATCCCGTGGACTGCAGCACTCCAGGCCCTCTGTCCATGAGATTTTCCAGGCAAGGATACTGGAGTGGGTGGCCATTTCCTTCTCCAGGGGATCTTCCCAACCCAGGGATCGAACCCGGGTCTCCTGGACTGCAGGCAGATCACCACCTGAGCTACAAGGGAAGCCCATTTTATTGGAGTATAAGTGCTTTACAGTGTTGAGTTGATTTCTGCTGTACAACAATGTGAATCAGCTCTCTCTCGATATATACATACATATATATATATATACACACATATACACACACACATACACATATCCCTCCCTCCTGAGCATCCCTCGCACCTCCTCACCCTATGCTACCCCTCTGGGTCGGCACAGAGCGCCAAGCTGAGGCCCCTGTGCTGCCCAGCAGCTGCCCACTAGCTATTTATTTCACACATGGTGGTGTATACATGCCAATCCTAACCTCCCTAGTCATCCCACCCTTTCTGCCCCCTCTGTGTCCACGAGTCCAATCTTCATGTCTGCGTCTCTGTTCCTGCCCTGCAAATAGGTTTTCTAACTCTCGGTTCAAGGCTGTTTCTCTACCTTTTCTCTCTCTGCCTCTCTCTTTCTCTCTCTGCCTCTCTCTTCCAACCAGTTTATCATTTAAATTAAAAAGAGAGGAAACTAAAAGAGTGTTTCTCAAAATATAATTTACAACCACCTATCTGAATCACCTTGGATGCCTTTAAAACGCAGACTTCTGGGATTTATCCAGACCTTCCATGTAAAGTTGAGGCCTGGGTTTCTGCATTTTCGACAAGCTCCTCAGTGATTCTTAGGCCCATTCTGTATGAGAACCACAGATCCAGGGGCTATAAATAGGCAGGTGGCAGGAAATGAGTGCTAACTTTTAGCATCACTGGATTTATCTTGAATACGATCATTCATTGTTGCTTGCTGTTCTTAGTACCAGTCATGGAGTGAACTGAACAGGGCTAATAATGGTTCACAGAGCACCTGCATTAGCTTTCCTGTGTCCGTCATGTCTTCTCTGAGCATAAGTATAGTTATTAATATTAGCTTTTTTTTTTCCTACCTGGCAATATTTATCTGCTGTACACTGTACTGTGCTTGAGGGAAGGAAATGAATGCTTTGCCTGTATCCTCAAATATACAGGCCCACTCCAGCCTCTGTTGATACATAGGACCTGGCCTCAAAATGTCTCACAATGAGTCCACAAATAGTTCAGTCAGAGTCCCAATTACCTCTCCACGCAGGTAATTATTACTTCTGCCATTTAAGGGAAATTCCAGTCCATTGCTTATAGCAATAAATTTAAGGCCATATTTGCTCTCTCTCCTGTTTCTATTCATAGCATAGATTTAAAATTTCATTTCTGTGGACTTGGGCTTCCCAGGTGATGTGGTGGTAAAGAATCTGCCCGCCAGTACAGGAGATGCAGGAGGCGGATCCCCTGGAGGAGGAAATGGCACCCCACTCCAGTGTTCTTGCCTGGGAAATCCTATGGACAGAGGAGCCTGGCGGGCTACAGACCGTGGGGTCACAGAGCCTGACACAACCATACACGCATGCACATTCTGTGGGGTTCCATCCAGCTCTGAACGGCCCTTCAGTATGAATTTGGTTAATAGTAAATAAAATAATACCATTGTCTCTTTTTGCCCTCTCAGCTACTAACAGACTTCAAAACGACTAACCAACCAAACAAAACCCTTCACAGTCTGTTTCCCCTGTCTTGGGGAGAGTTCCCCGTGCCATGGTGGATGCGTGACCGGGCAGCTCTGCGGGAGGACGGAGCTGCTCTGTGGAGTGTCAGCTGCGGCCCTCCGCAGTCTCATCCGGGACTCTAACGGGTTTCACGGTGTGTTTTGCAGCATGCTCTTTCTGACAAGGCGTGTGTGAAAGCCTTTGACCCAAAGACAACCTGCTTGCAGGAATGCCTTATCACCACCTTCCAGGAAGCCTACTTTGTTTCAGAAAGTTTTGAAGAAGCCAAAGAAAAGATGAGGTAAATTTCATTTGCTTCCATCTAGAGAACATGACTTTTTATTTTGCTGGTTCCATTCCTTCCTTATATCTGTCTCTTGAACCTGTTAGGGTTGATCTCATACTCTCCTCCGTTCTGCTTATTTTGCAGGGACTTCGCAAAGTCAATTACCCGTCCCTTCTCAGTCTACTTCAATCCCTACACTCAGAGTATTGAAATTCTGAAGGACACCAGGAGTATTGAAAACGTGGTGCAGGACCTCCGCAGCGATTTGAACACCGTGTGTGATGCCTTGAACAAAATGAACCAATATCTGGGGATTTGATGCCTAGGACCCGTGTCACTGCCAGCATGATCTTTTGGGGGCTTAACAACAATTCAATGTCATATAACACCAATAGCTTTCTGTGTCATGGCTTGGCTAGTAAGCACGCAATTCTGTGTATTCCTACCTACTTGTAACTTACTGTGATAATGTGCGAAATACCATAAAGAACCCAATGGCAGATAGCCACTCATTGTACGGAACAGGTTTAAATGTCTTAAATAAATTTGACATTCCAGCTTAGTGTCCTTAGCTAAACTGTAGCTATTGAAAATTAGTAACAAATAGCCCTCTTCTGACTCTAGCTTGTGACCTTTTCTTTCTGAGATCAGAGCCTTTCCTTGTGTTCATTAGATAAAATGCAAATAGCAGTAAACTGTTTCTATTTTCTCCAGTGTGAGTGTTTTCACAGCACTATTTGAGACAAACTCAGAATTGTATGCAACTTCCTATCACATTACTAAAAGATTCAGTATTCTCTTTCAAAAATAGTGAACACACTAGTTGGAATGGTTTTCAGGATGATTATTTATACAATGTAAGAAAAGTGAACTTTTCACACATTGAATATATAGATTGCATTGACCTTGTAGAAACTGAGTTGTGGCATGCTTCCCAAAGTATTTTGGAAGAAAATACTTCCAGAATGTACAGTAGGAAAGACTAAACAGTAGAGAATAAATCTTGGGAATGTGAATTTTATGCTGAAATAAAGTGATTATTCTGCTCAGGTGTTTAACCCATTTCTCTTGTAGAATAATAATATTCATAGGGCTTTGATTTCAGTAGTGTAGACATGGAGTCACAGAGAGTTAAATGATTTGCTCAGAGTAGCACAGTTAGTCAGGCATCAGTGTTAACAGCCCATCACATCTCACTTATGGAGTGCTAAGACATTCAGCTTGGTGTATGCATGTACTTATGATGTGTAGTCATAGAAGGGAAAGTAATGCTTATCAGAACTAATGTTTATCAGTAAATAGGACTTGGCTTGTGATCAAGGGTTGACAACAGTACAGATGTTTCCTCTCACAACCCCAAACTGTGCTAGGTCTCTGGGAGTCTGGCCACTTGCCCAAAGTTTGGGCAGATTTAGGTAAGTGATAGTGATATACCACAGGAAGGAAGTCTAAGGAAGAGGGGATATATGTATACCTACAGCTGATTCGCTTTCCTGTACAGCAGAAACTGGTACAACGTTATAAAGCAGCTGTACTCCAATAATGAAAAAAATAATGAAGCGCTAGAGATTTCAGTCATCTCTTGCTATAAGAGGTGATTAAGTGAACAAATAATTGCTGAATGAATAAATGAATTTCAGCTTCTGATTCCCTCAACAAATGCAATCATTGTTCCTCTAATCTGCTTTAGTAGCACAGAATACTGGGTTGGGGAGAGAGAGGATGAGAAAAAGTAGAGAAGAAAAAGATGACAGAATAACTTTTAGCAATTCTAAAATATTTACTTCTAAGGATGTTCTTTAAATAGGAAATTGCATAAAATTTTAAACTAATTCATACTGTTGCATGGCCTGTTACAAGTCAGAAATTTTAGGAATAAATATATTCAAGAAGAATATGAGAAAATTAAAATATACATCAGAGTGAGGTAAAATTACAATGAGAAATCAGACTTTTGACTCTTGGTTATCTTGATGATTGAGGCTCTTTCACTTTTGAAGGATTCTCAAAACAATGAAGTTTTTGAGAAGGGATTTGATGGTTAGAATGTGAGAATCATGGAGTTTAAATGCTATTTGAGCTGAAAGAGTAGTGCCTTGAAAAATTATCAGTGGTAGAGAAATGATGAGCAAGCTGAACCCAAATAAAAGGATATGAAATGATCAAGTAGTTGTAAATTCCAATAATTTTCTAAATCCATAAAGACCTAATTTCTTACATCTTGTTTTGTTAGATCTAGATGACCCAGAATAATTACTTATAAATACTTATAAATACTAATCTAGAATGATAATCCAGAACAATGAATCCAGAAATTTCCCATAAACACTTAAGGGAGACTAGGAACAGAAAGAAATTTCCAGAACTGGTTGCTGAATTTTCTCAAAGGGGAAAATTGGCTAAGGCACTCTTAATCTCTGCTTTTCCTGTTGTTCTCGTAATTTGGTGTTGCTTTAGATAATATTTTACCTTTTGTGGCAATAGGGATGACTTGAAGGGCATTATGTTAAGTGAAATAATCCAGCCAGAGAAAAACAAATGCTGTATGATATCACTTATATGTGAAATAAGAAAATACAATCAACTGGTAAATACGACAAAAAAGAAGCAGACTCACATAGAGAACAAAATAGTGGTTCCCAGGGTAGAGGGCAAGATCGGAGGGGCAAGATAGGGGTAGAGGATTAAGAGACGTAGAGCAGTAAGTATAAAATAAGCTACAAGGATATACTGTACAACAAGTATTTTACATTATCTATAAAGGGAGCATGACCTTTAAAAAGTGTGAATACTATATACCTATACTTATATTACAGTCACTGTNGCAGAGAAAAACAAATGCTGTATGATATCACTTATATGTGAAATAAGAAAATACAATCAACTAGTAAATACGACAAAAAAGAAGCAGACTCACATAGAGAACAAAATAGTGGTTCCCAGGGTAGAGGGCAAGATCAGAGGGGCAAGATAGGGGTAGAGGATTAAGAGACGCAGAGCAATAAGTATAAAATAAGCTACAAGGATATACTGTACAACAAGGGGAATATAGCCAATATTTTACATTATCTATAAAGGGAGCATGACCTTTAAAAAGTGTGAATACTATATACCTATACTTATATTACAGTCACTGTAATTCAGTAAAAGATCAAAAACCCAAAAGTAGCCATCAAGCTTTTCCCTTCTAGCCCCAGTGAAAGGGGAGTTTCTTAGTTAAATGTACTGAAGGAAGAATTGTACTTAATTATAGAGAAACTCCCTCAACAAAAATAACAGTTGATCTGTCTTCTCACCAGCTATAGTGGCACCCTTAGTTTTCTTACATGAGCAAAAACCTATGTTGTTTCAAAAATAGAGGAGTTGCAAGGCTTTCCCAAAGGC
Source organism: Raphicerus campestris (assembly GCA_006410735.1). Classification (NCBI taxonomy): domain Eukaryota; kingdom Metazoa; phylum Chordata; class Mammalia; order Artiodactyla; family Bovidae; genus Raphicerus; species Raphicerus campestris. Next base: position 992,425 of record SJYW01001686.1, read on the forward strand.
TTATAGAGGTATCATACAAAGAGGAGGAATTACTTGATTCTTTTTAGATTTGTTCTCCATTTGGAATAGCAGTAACCATGGTTCTTGCCATGTGAAACAATGGAATTGTGGTTTTCATTTGTTGTGAGCATTTAACATGCAGATGCCACTACAACTAATAGTGGGAAAAGTCCTGTAAAGTTTAATAGCCATCAGAGGAGAAGTGTTGGCAGAAAAAGTCCCCAAATGGAAATAGTACAACAAAATAATCACAGCCAGATTCTTGTCATATCTAATACCTGCTCAGTGCAGCCATTTGTCTCAATTATGCCTCCTGACTTAAAGCTAAATTATATAGATCCAAGAGCAATTATAAATTTAAAGATACTTGCTCACTGTCATCTCACTGTGAATCGCTACTTTATTTTGGCTTTGCTGCTGTCTTCTGTAATCAGCTAATCAGAAATCAGCCCAAGGTTCCTAGTAAGACCAGGTTTCTTATGTATCATGCTTTGCAAAAAACAGCCAGAATCTGATTAGTTCAATTTCTTAAAGCGTTTTTGTCTGTTATGATTTGGGGTCAGTCAACCAGTGTATTCCTGGATGATCAATTTATTTGGCTTAGTAGATCGTTTGTAAATTGCAGGGTTTTTAAAAAAATTTTTTTTAGTTGAAGAATAATTGCTTTACAAAATTTTGTTAGCTTCTGCCAAATATCAACATCAGTCAGCCATAGGTATACATATGTCCCCTCTCTCTTGAACCTCCATCCCATCTCCCTCTCCATAAATTGCTGGTTTTAAGAGTAGGTAACTGTGACCCAGGCTGGTTAAAAAAAATTTTTTTTTACATTAGTGTTAAGGATTGTGAAACGAGTGTCTGGCTTAGTCTCATTTATTTACTGTGTAATTTAGAGATGATGCTTTATGGGAATGATATATTCATGCCTGTCTTGCTTGCACATGGTAAATGGGCCTGCGCCTAATGAATGTAATGTATTGCAACATTTTCCAACATGAAAAGTTTGAAAATGAAAAACAGCGTGCTTTAACGTGAAAGCAAATAGAAATACAAAGTTTCATTTTCAAATGCAGTCATGGCTCACATCATCTCATTTTCTTCATTTGAGAAGGAAAACATTAACACAAGATGTAGTTGTCCTCTAATTCATTTGATCTAATTTTCAACTTCTAAAGAATCAAGCCCTGATGCTTACTCTCATGAACCTTGTCTTACTTATAATGAAAAAGAAAGCAGTCCAGAGTTTTCTAGTGTGTCTGAGTTTTTTGTTTTCCTTCTTCTTCAATTTCCAAAGACATTCTCTTATTTGGGAAAATTATTCTTATGCAGATTGCCATTTTCTGGGAAGAGGCAAGGGAATTAATAGTGATATGTTGCTCTTCTCATATTAGATTTGCACGTGTTCAAAATAAACCAGTTCTGAAACATGAAATGGTGAGTCTTTATAATGTCACTTGTGGTCTCAAAATGTTCAGATATGGCTTAGACCATATCAGGGGCTGCATCAGGCACTGTTCTCAACACTGAGTATATAGTGATGAATTAGGCAGAGAGATTTATGCCCACTTCAAACTTATATTCTAATAGAGAGATATCAGCAAAAAACCAGATTGAGATCATGGCAAATTTTATGAAGAAAATAGTTGGAGTGATGTGATACAGAGCAATGGAATGGGGAGGGAATAAGCCGGCCAGGGAAAGCATTTCTGAGCAGATGGCATTTGACTAAGAACCATGGGATAAGCAGAAGCCAGGCATGAAGAGAGCTGTGGAAAGAGTGTCCTCTGAAAGAGGGAACAGCAAGATCATAGGCAGAAATGGATGTGTTCACAGAAGACAGATTGCCAGTGGGCTGGAGAGGAAGGATAAAATGACAGCCTGGGAAGCAAGGATGAGATAATACAGGGTTCCAGAGCGGGTCGGGTGGACTCTCAATGCAGTGGAGTCACTGGAGGGTTGTAAAGATTTGAGTTACATTTTTAAAGGTGACTCAGGCTGCTGTGTGGAAATGAATTGTTGGAGGATTGGAGAGTGCTGGAAAACCAATTAGGAGACCGTTGCAATACTGAGACTCTAAAAAATCAATATCTTACTGGGTCATGGTGCACACCATTAAAAACAGTTATAATTAAATAAATTACTAAGTGACTCAGAACTGTCAACTGAAACACCAGGGGAAACTGGAATAACCAGTACCTGAGTGGATTATCATCTGACTGGAAAAGCAGACATCCAATGATATCCTGTGCCTTATGCAAATAATTAACGCTTCCTTTAACAAAATATCACCTCATGTTTAATTTTCCCTGGATAGCTTTTAAGGGTAAGAAAGCAGACTGGAGAGCAAACACATTTTTTTTTTTTCCTCTAGAGATTCATAGTCACTGCATAAGCAGAAATGAAGTAAGGAATGGGGATTATTGAGGTGCTGATATATGGGGTAATTCAAGACAAAACAGCACCCTTGCCCCTTGGCAAGCTGAAATAGTCATATTCACGGTCCCTTGGTCGTTTCTATAGGAGTAGGTCATATAGGTGCAAGGGAGTTAATTGAGTCTACTTCCACTCTTCTCGCTGCTGTCCATCTACCTAACACGTATCTGAAATGCCCCTGTGAGGCATCTTCCTCTCTCTAAGGATGGGTCTGGTGCAGCAGCTGAAAGTATGTTTCCTTCTTTGGGAGGATTATAGTGAGCCTGATGTTCAACCCAAGGGCATCTGTGGTGGTGGTGCAAGCAAACAGCTTTTTCATAATCCAGTCTGGATACAGTTGTTATAACTGAACAACAGAATGATCTGACAGATGTGGGCAGGGTAATTTGAAAACTAGTGGCAAAAGAAATCAAGTTCATTTTCTGTCAAGATCAAATCTGTCGGGGTCCAGCCCCGGTGGATCCAGGGTAATTCGAAGGGGAGACGGAATCGGCATCCTAGGAAAAAACTTATTTAATTACAGATGTATAGAGAGATTAGAAACGGATAGTGTAGTAGGAAATATTAGTGGAGAAAAAGATGCTGAATAACTTGGTTTATGTGGGATACCAATAAAACTCCAAGACAAGGAATTAGCACCATCTACGTTGGGCCACCGGCACCCATTTGAATATCGGAAGGCGCCCTGCCTTGGGCTCCCTCTCTCATGGATCTTAGAAGCCAGNGATACCAATAAAACTCCAAGACAAGGAATTAGCACCATCTACGTTGGGCCACCGGCACCCATTTGAATATCGGAAGGCGCCCTGCCTTGGGCTCCCTCTCTCATGGATCTTAGAAGCCAGGGCAACTAAGTGGACATGGCGAGCACCCACGTTCCAGATGGGAATTCAGCCAGAAAAACGGGAAGCAAGAAAGAAATGACATGGGGGAATCAGTCTTTCCAGAAACTGATCCCATTTCTTTATTTTTCAGGTTTACTTATATACTTTTTGTAATACATACAGATGAATACAGAGTCATGTGGGTCAGCAGACCTGACCCTTGTCAAAATCAGGTGCTTCATATAAAATTATACAAAGGTCTTAGGGGTCTTACATCATCATCTGGCCATGACACTTGCTGACATTTTATGGCCCTTTCTGATAACGGTCAGTCAAACAGAAAACTTATTTTTTCCAGGGGTGATTTTTTTCTTAAACCCTCCAAATAAAGTTGCATTCCTATAGGGTGAGGGTGTAGTGGGTTACAATGAAGAAAGGAATTTACTTAGCCTAAGGTTTAACATGATTAATCTTANTTTGGCCACCTCATGCAAAGAGTTGCCTCCCTGGAAAAGCCTCTGATGCTGGGAGGGATTGGGGGCATGAGGAGAAGGGGACGACAAAGGATGAGATGGCTGGATGGCATCACGTACTCGATGGACACGAGTCTGAAAGAACTCTGGGAGATGGTGATGGACAGGGAGGCCTGGCATGCTGCGATTCGTGGGGTCGCAGAGTCGGACACGGCTGAGCAACTGAACTGAAGCTACTCTGCATGCATGCTGTGGGCTAAGTCGTTTCAGTCATGTCCAACTCTTTGTGACCCTTTGTACTGTATCCCACCAGGCTCCTCTGTCCACAAGATTCTCTTCACGAAAGTGAGTTGCCATGTCCTTCTCCAGTTATCTTCCCGGTCCGAATCAGGAAAGGAATCCGTGTCTCTTGAGTGTCCTGAATTGGTGGTTGGGCTCTTTACCACTAGCGCCACCTGGGAAACCTAGAAAGTTACTCTACTTATGTTCAGTGTTGATCTAGAAACTTCCTGCATTGGATTCTAATGGTGGACACAGATGCTGCTTCTCAAATTTTTCTAAGATTTTGACCCCTCCTCAAATCACACTCTCTACTGTGTGCATGTGTGGATATGTACACATGCACACACACATTATGCCCAAACAGAAAGGCTGCCACTCAATTTATTTCTCTGCCCTGAGTTTATAACTTTCATTTAACCTGCTTTTTCCTATGTCAGGGAACTTAGCATTTGAGGAAGTGGCAGGGAAATATAGCAGTTTTTCTCTGTTGATTTTACATGGCAATCAGAGAAGAGGTTTTGAAATCTGTAAGTGATTTTTGTTCTTGTCCTTCTGTGATTCACAATAGGGTTTTTTCCAACCATAATTTGATTATTATTTTTTTCCCAAACCTTTAGCTTTTTTCCTCCAGAAAAACTGATTATTCTTAGTTGTTGATACCTATTTTCTGACCCCTTTCTAAAAATTGTGCTTCTCATTTTTTTCTTGTTTCCATCTTTGATAAATTCCTTTGAGAATCTTTTTTGCTACTCAACGGCTGCCAATGAGGATTTTAATTTCACCATCATGATTTCAATTCCTTTCAGGCCTTTTCCCACACTTTAATCATTTTATTATCTCTTTATCTCAGTTTTGTTGCATCTACATCTTATTTTCTGGGTTTTTAAAAAGTTCCTCCTATTGTATCTCAGGAGATACTTTTCTATGACTCTCTGCTCCAACTTCATAGATAATTCATTTTCATTAACTTGTTACAGCTATCAGTTTTTGAAGTTTCTTCTAATCATTGACAGTATTTTTCAGTTCAGTTCAGTTCAGTAGCTCAGTTGTGTCCAACTCTTTGCAACCCCATGAATCACAGCACACCAGGCCTCCCTGTCCATCACCAACTCCCGGAGTTCACTCAGACTCACGTCCATTGAGTCCGTGATGCCATCCAGCCATCTCATCCTCTGTCATCCCCTTCTCCTCCTGCCCTCAATCCCTCCCAGCATCAGAGTCTTCCAATGAGTCAGTTCTTCTCATGAGGTAGCCAAAGTACTGGAGTTTCAGCTCAGCATCATTCCCTCCAAAGAAATTCCAGGGCTGATCTCCTTCAGAATGGACTGGTTGGATCTCCTTGCAGTCCAAGGGACTCTCAAGAGTCTTCTCCAATACCACAGTTCAAAAGCATCAGTTCTTTGGCACTCAGCTTTCTTCACAGTCCAACTCTTTTTAGAATTATGCTATTCCCGCTTACTGTATAATTTTCTTCTCAAACTGCATACATCTTCCTCTTCTTGTTGTTTTCTCTGCTTTTCTTCAAAAGACAAGTGATCTGACCATGTTCAGAATATGTTAACTGGGAAAAAGTTTGGGCTGCCTGTGTGCCTCCTCCTTTTTCACTGAGGTCCTGATCAAACCCTGTTCATAGACTTAGAGCTGGAACATAGATGTCATTTCCTTAGCTCAGTTCTACTAGAAAGAACTCCTTGATCTCCTGCATATCTGTTGGACCATAGTGAACCGTTTCTGGACTTTCCATCTTCACAATGATGCAGACAAGTGGAGAAATGGATTTGGCAATCTTAGGCAGCAGGATGCTGAGAGATGTTGAGTGGGAGGGACATAAAAGTGCAAATATTTTCTGTGTAATAGAAGGTTGTTATTTAGTCACTAACAACTAGCAACTAAATAACAATTATTTATTTATTTAGTAAACAACTTTATTTTGCAAAAAAAAAAAATCTTTTTTTTTTTGCAACCCAACTCTTTTTCAACCCCATGGACTGCAGTGTCCTTCTTTTCATGGGATTTTCCAGGCAAGCATATTGGAGTGGGTTGCCATTTCCTTCCTTCTCAGGGGATTTTCCCAACGCAGGAATCAAACCTGAGTCTCCTGCATTAGCAGGTGGATTCTTTACCAGTGAGACACACAGAGTCAGACACAATTGAGCAACTGAACTGTGTAACTGAGCCATCAAGAGAGCCCAATACAGGGAGGACTACCTAACCTTCTGATTGGTACAAGTCAGTTCCTATAAATTAGTGGACAGAAAGCCAGAGAAAGCTAAATTGTCTTTTCTGTGTACTTACAGATGGTGGTTTTTTTGTTTCCATGAAGTGATGATTGGTTTTCTCCAACAACTTTCATCATTTACAGTTAGTGAAATTCCTCTGAGATTTGGGCATTTGATTGGTCTTCTGAGTTAGTTGATATTTGATTTTGTTTTACTCATCTTGAGTTTCAAATGAAAATTTGAGAGTTTTCTAATGAAAGTTGAAGTCCCTTAAATAGATAAAACTTCTAAAGAAATTGAACTGACATTTTTACAAAAAGTAATGAATTTATGATGGACAAGTTTGATAGACATATAAAAAGAAAGGTAGATATAGGTGTAGATATATATTGTTCTTTGTACCAACTACTTTCATTTAAATTGCATTTGGCTCATAAAATTTTCACTATTTTTATAAGGGTATATTTTGAATTTGTCCTAGGACACATTATCAAGATGTGTATAAGAGACAGGTGTCTTATTTAGAAATAATACACTTCTCAGGAGAAGAGAGTTANGTGGATTCTTTACCAGTGAGACACACAGAGTCAGACACAATTGAGCAACTGAACTGTGTAACTGAGCCATCAAGAGAGCCCAATACAGGGAGGACTACCTAACCTTCTGATTGGTACAAGTCAGTTCCTATAAATTAGTGGACAGAAAGCCAGAGAAAGCTAAATTGTCTTTTCTGTGTACTTACAGATGGTGGTTTTTTTGTTTCCATGAAGTGATGATTGGTTTTCTCCAACAACTTTCATCATTTACAGTTAGTGAAATTCCTCTGAGATTTGGGCATTTGATTGGTCTTCTGAGTTAGTTGATATTTGATTTTGTTTTACTCATCTTGAGTTTCAAATGAAAATTTGAGAGTTTTCTAATGAAAGTTGAAGTCCCTTAAATAGATAAAACTTCTAAAGAAATTGAACTGACATTTTTACAAAAAGTAATGAATTTATGATGGACAAGTTTGATAGACATATAAAAAGAAAGGTAGATATAGGTGTAGATATATATTGTTCTTTGTACCAACTACTTTCATTTAAATTGCATTTGGCTCATAAAATTTTCACTATTTTTATAAGGGTATATTTTGAATTTGTCCTAGGACACATTATCATGGTGGAAGAGCTCATGGATTTTAGGGTAGCATGGTATACATCTAGACACAGCCTACTAAATTTGCTGTAGTAGTATAATTACCTTTATATTTAAAGGTAATTTAAATACAAAAATTGCATGAGATTGTACTGATTAATCTGAAGACATATGTTTTCACACTTTTTTTTTTTTGTCAACTAACTATGTAAGCTTAGGTTGAGCACATGGTTTAATTTATATATTTATCAATGTCTCCCCTCTGAGAAGTAAAAGTATTTCCCTGAATTATTTTCCAGCATTATGATCATACAAAACAAAGAAAGGAGAGAGGTTAAATACCGCAAACTGCTATAATTGATTCAATCATCATTCATTTAAGATATCTCTGAGTGACATTATATACTAATTTGTTTATTCATCTGCTGTTTATTACTCCTGATAAGGATCTAGACTGTATTAAGATAGCATTTTACTATCATGGTCTCACTATATCTCAAGACAAGATGACACTCTCTGTCCCATAATGGGTGCTGAGTAGTTGCTAAATAAACTAATGAAGAAACCAGCAGGCTATTGGTGATATAAACATAAATAGTTTACAGTTCTTAACCTGCTGAGTCTCAAATTAGCTGTTTAGAGCATTCTGCACAAATGTGTCCAATGAAAGTTCATAAACATAGAGTAAAATGTGTTCATTAAGAACAAATTAAAATTCTGAGAAATAATAGGCCCAAAGTACTTAGGCCATTCCTCTTTTTATTGTAATAAGTTTGCTTCAACTTCAGTTTCTTACATAAAAGTCCACTCAACTAATCTTTATTTTAAAAAAGTATAATATCTGGATCTTATTTATTAATCATATATAAAGCTGCTGCTGCTGCTGCTACTGCTGCTGCTAAGTCGCTTCAGTCGTGTCCAATTCTGTGCAACCCTGTAGATGGCAGCCCACCAAGCTTCCCCATCCCTGGGATTCTCCAGGGAAGAACACTGGAGTGGATTGTCATTTTCCTTCCCCAATGCATGAAAGTGTCGTGTCCGACTCTTAGCGACCCCATGGACTGCAGCCTACCAGGCTCCTCCATCCATGGATTTTCCAGGCAAGAGTACTGGAGTGGGGTGCCATTGCCTTCTCTGATATATAAAGCTACTGACTTCTTAATATATATGATTCTTCTCTGCTATAAACCCAAGAAAGACTTGAAGTTGAATATCAGACTTATAGTATTTCACTTTGTATTTAAGGAAATATTTTTTATCTGAATTTAACTCTCCTTAAGCATAAACAGCTCAGATCTTCATTATGCTGGGAAATTAATAAATGACTTTACCTCTCCAAATCTTATCAGTTGTTTAAGAGATCTGTTTGTTACATATATGAGTGTTTAGCAGTTTGATATGGAAAATTAACTTCAAATTTGAAAAAAAAAATCCCAAATTAATTAAATAAGAATAACATATACTCCAAATAAATAGTATAAACCAACATGTCCTGCAGACAGATTACTGTATTTCCAAACCCTGACCCTTACTTCATATAATTATTTATCCTATCTAAACCTCAATTTCCTTATCTGAAATTGAGAAGAATGTCGATACTTACCTCATAGAGTTTTAAAAAACTCAAGTGAGAAAATGCAAATAAAGAACTATAGCTCATAGTAATTGCATTTTTGAGTGCTTACTTCCTACCAGGCACTCTTCTATCTGTATATATGTATACAAACACACATATATAGATTTAAAAGCAGATATAGATATATAGGTATATTAGGTTGGTGCAAATGTAATTGCAGCTTCCGACTGTGACTTTTAAATCATTATAACTAGACTCAAACACATCTTTATTAATCAAAATAGGAAGCATTACAATCAACACATTTTTTGCCAACAAGAAACAAGTTGTTTATTCCTGTAGCATAAAAATACATGCTTCAGGATTCAACAAACTCTTGGAAAGCATTTTCTGCCTTCCGCAAAAGGTTGTTGAGATGCTTGAAGAAGTGATTAGTCAGATGACAAGAGGTCAGGTGAATACGGTAGATGAGGCAAAACTCCATAGTCCAATTCATTCAACTTTTAAAGTGTTGGTTGTGTGAAATGAGGTTGGGCATTGTTGTGGAGAATAATTGGACCCTTTCTGCTGACCAATGCCAGCTGCAGGCATTGTAGTTTTCAGTGCATTTCATCTATTTGCTGAGCATATTTCTCAGATGTAATAAATAGTTTAATCAGGATTCAGAAAGCTGTAGTGGGTCAGACCAATAGCAGACCATCAAACAGTGACCATGACCTTTTTGGTACAAATTTGCCTTGATAAATGCTTTGGATCTTCTTGCTTCAGCTTCTGAGCTGGTTGCTGCCAGTTGTCTCATAGAATCCACTTTTCATCACAAGTCACAGTCCAATCAAGAAATGATTTGATGTTGTTGCATAGAATAAGAGAAGATGGCACTTCAGAACAATGATTTTTAAAAATTTTTATTCAACTCACAAGGCACCAACTTATTGACCTTTTCCACCTATTCAATTTTCTTTAAATGCCAAATTTGGAGAAAATTTAGAATGGTTAATATTGAGTTTTTCAGCAACTTCTTGAGTAGTTTTAAGAGGATCAGCTTCAGTGATCCTCTCAGTTCATCATTGTCAACTTACCGTGGTTGGCCACTGCACTCCTCATCCTCAAAGCTCTCATCTCATTTACAAAATTTCTTGAACCACCACTGCACTGTATGTTAATTAGCATTTCCTGGGTCAAATGCGTTGTTGATGTTGTGAGTTGTCTCTGTTGACTTACAACCCATTTTGAACTCAAATAAGAAAATAACTCAAATTTGCTTTTGTCTAACATCATTTCACTAGCCTAAAATAAATATAAAATATACAATAAGTAATGAGTCATTAGCAAAAAACATAAAGTGAGAAAAGTGCATTAAAATGAATATATTCCAATATCAAACAGTGAAGTTAAACAATGCAAAGCCACAGTTACTTTTGCATCAACCTAATATATATATATGTGTGTGTGTGTGTGTGTGTGTGTGTGTATGTGTGTGTGTGTATACACACACATATATATCTTATGCATGTGTGTGTGCTAAGTCACTTCAGTCGTGTCTGATTCTTTATAACCCTATAGACTGTAGCCCTCCAGGCTCCTCTGTCCATTGGATTCTCCAGACAAGAATACTGGAGAGGCAAGAATACCCTGCCCTCCTACAGGGCATCTTCCTGACCCAAGGACTGAACCCAAGTCTCTTAAGTCTCATGCATTAGGAGGTGGATTTTTTTATCATTAGTGCCACCTGTGAAGCCCATATATCTTATATATCTATCTATATATATCTATCTATGTAAGATATGTAGAAAGATATATACTTATATATCAATATAGATGTATCTGAGATTACCAGGTGACTCAGTGGTGAAGAATTTGCCTGCCACTGCAGAAGGCACAGGAGATGTAGGTTTGGTCCCTCAGTCAGGAAGATTCCCTGGAAGAGAAAATGGCAACTCACTTCAGTATTCTTGCTGGAAAAATTCCAGGGACAGAGGAGCCTGGTGGGCTATAGTCAGGGGTCACAAAGAGTCAGACACGACTGAGCCATTAGGGAAGCATATAAATTGCTATACCCAGAGCTAGAAGCAAAGGGCTGTGTTATCTCATAATAAGAAACAACTAACTACCTTTGCCAGGGGGATGCATTTTCCCAGAGGAAATGGAAATTATCCTGGATCTTCAAGGGGCTTCCCAGGTGGTGCTAGTGCTAAAGAATATCCCTGCCAATGTAGGAGATGTGGGAGACCCGGGTTCGATCCCTGGGTTGGGAAAATCCCTGGAGGAGGAAATGGCAACTCACTCCAGTATTCTTGCCTGGAGAATCCCATGGACAGAGGAGCCTGGTGGGCTACATTCCATAGGATCCCTAAGAGTCAGGCATGACTGAAGTGACTTAGTATGCACACACTCTTCAAGAGTTACTGGAAACTCACCAGGCAGAGAAGTTTGAAAAGGGTGCATTAGAAACCAACTGGGCAATGCCAAGGAGTATAACACAAGCTACTAATTACCTTTGCAATTCTAATTTTCTGTTTAGTTATTCAACAGCAGTGTTGAAATGGAACTTAGCTGGATCTTGAATTCAAACCCAAAACAAATTGTGAGATATTTTAGGGATACCAAGACCAGCATTACATAGTCCATATGCTCCATTTCACTACAAATGAACAGTTTTATGACCTGACTCCCTTGAGAGTCCTCAAACAGAGATTTAGTTAGAATGCATTCGAGAAACTCATCCTGAAATAACAAAGGCAGTGGTAGCCATAAGAAGACATTACCCTAGTGAGAACTTAATGTGTTCATGGCAGATAATATTTAGAAAGTGGACAAATGAGAAGATTATCTCTTAGGACAGGATTTTGCAGTACAAGGGATATTGGTATACATAAACTTACTTTAGGATAATAAATGTTCTAAATGTATTTCTTTATTAAAACTCTATTAATTTCTGTATTATTTGTGGAGATCTATAAGAAAAAGTTGTAGGAGATATAGTAAAACAGAAAGAGCTCTCTGAAAATGATGATTGCTCTTTCTGTAATTATGAGTAATTTATTATGATTAAAAATTTGCATTATATTAAGTTATGAATGTTTATAGTAAATATTTATAAATATGATCTGAAGTTTTGGTGGAGAAATGTCTGATACACCTATTGATTCAATCTTTATTACTGTTGATATAATTTTCTAAGTTTGTATGATCTCTTCTGAGCTAAGTATTCATTATGCAAACAGAGCTAAAATATATTCATGAACTTCCAATTGCAATCTATCCTGGAATCATAGATAAGCTCTATTTTAGGAATAACTGATTTTTGTTTAACAGAAGAAATGAGGGATACTTAAATCTTTTTTTCTCACAGATAAGGTGGAACTAGGTACCAGCCATACCATTTTGTAATCTTTGGCCTAAACAGTTCTTTCCAAGAGTTTTTAATTTCTAGTATATTTTTTGTAAATTTCTGAGTATGATAAAGCCCATATTTGAAATGAAAATGTTTTTCACCTACTGACCCATCAATGAAAATTAAGATTTGGTGTAAGAGCTAACCGAGTATGTGAGTCTGAAATAAGGTATGGGGAAGTGGCTCTTCCGTGAAATGAAAGAGGGGTAGAACACACACAGACATACACACAAAACCTATTAATAATTAGAAATTATAGATGAGCTTTCATATTTAACAAGTATTTGAGCATCTACTATGTGCCAAGCACTGAAAGTACAACAGGGAGCCTGCACCTGCATCTGTAGTCTTATTCTAGAGTGGAGAGAATTTAGTATCACAGGGGGAATTTAGTATTAAGAGAAACGTAAAGCCAACAGGGATCATAGAGCAGTGAGTAGGGAGTAGCACTGGTCGTGAACACTGTCACTGATAAGGGTTGTATCAGCAAAGACGAGTAGTAATAGCAACCCATGAGGGTATCTGATGAGAGAGCATTCCAGACAGAAAGAACAGCTATTACAGAGGTCCTGAGATGCTTGGGGTGCTCCATAGCGTGGGAAAGCTAGAGGGCTGGAGAAGATTAAGAGGTTAAGACTGGAGAAGCAAGGAGCATGACTGTAAGAAATGAAGGCACAGGATTTATGGAACATTGGATCTTGTAGGTCTTGTTGATTGTACTAAGAACCTAGGACCTGTGCCATGCAGTACTGCTGTCCCTGAACCAAATGTAGCATTTGAGCACTTGAAATCTGGTTAGTGTGACTGGATATAAATTTCGTATTAATTTAAATTACAAAATTTTAATTGATACTTGATTCAGTTATTGGGAAGCTTTTAAATATGTTTCAAAGAGCTTGAATGTGTGAATATACTTTTCTAATTGTAAATTTAATCAAATGTAGACATGAATCAAGTATTTTTGTTTAAAATACAGTGTCTTAATTGAGACATGTACATATATAAAATACATACTGATTCAAATATTTAATAAACAAAAAACTTGAAAATATCTCAATTTTAATAATCATATTTAATAGTCATAATGATTATATGTTGAAGTGACAATATATATAATATTATTATAATCCAAGTACTGCATTTGAACTCGTGTTGACTGTGATGGCTACTCTATTTCTTCTAAGGGATTCCTGCCCACAGTAGTAGATATAATGGTCATCTGAGTTAAAATTCACCCCTTCCAGTCCATCTTAGTTCACTGATTCCTAGAATGTTAATGTTCATTCTTGCCATCTCCTGTTTGACCACTTCCAATTTGCCTTCATTCATGGATGTAACATTCCAGGAGCCTATGCAATATTGCTCTTCACAGCATCGGACCTTGCTTCTATCACCAGTCACATCCACAACTGGGTGTTGTTTTTGCTTAACTCCACCCCTTCATTCTTTCTGAAGTTATTTCTCCACTGATCTCCAGTAGCATATTGGGCACCTACCAACCTGGGGAGTTCCTCTTTCAATATCCTATCATTTTGCCTTTTCATACTGTTCATGACGTTTTAAAGGCAAAGATACTGAAGTGGTTTGCCATTCGCTTCTCCAGTAGACCACATTTGGTCAGACCTCTCCACTGTGACCCATCCGTCTTGGGTGGCCCCACGCAGCATGGCTTAGTTTCATTGAGTTAGACAAGGCTGTGGTCCGTGTGATCAGATTGACTAGTTGTCTGTAATTGTGGTTTCAGTCTGTCTGCCCTCTGAAGCCCTGTCTCAGCATCTACTGTCTTACTTGGGTTTCTCTTACCTTGGATGTTGGGTTGCTCTTCACTGCTGCTCCAGCAAAGTGCAGCAGCTACTCCTTACCTTGAACGTGGGGTAGCTCCTCTCAGCCAATGCCTCTGACCTTGGACATGGGGTAGCTCTTTTCGGCCACTGCTACACCTGTTGCATGCTGTGGAAAATGCTGAAGGAGATGGAAATACCAGACCACTTGACCTGCCTGTTGAGAAACATGTATGCAGGTCAGGAAGCAACAGTTAGAACTGGACATGGAACAAAGGCTGGTTCCAAATAGGAAAAGGAGTCCGTCAAGGCTATATGTTGTCACCCTGCTTATTTAACTTATATGCAGAGTGACTGAACTGAACTATTTATAATCCATACTAATAGGTTCAGTTCAGTTCAGTTCAGTTCAGTAGGTCAGTTGTGTCCAAATCTTTGCGACCCTATGATGCAGCACGCCAGGCCCCCCTATCCATTACCAACCCCCGGAGTTAACCCAAACTCATGTCCATCGAGTCAGTGAGCCATCCAGCCATCTCATCCTCTGTTATCCCCTTCTGCTCCTGTGCAAAACCCCTCCAAGCATCAGGGTCTTTTCCAATGAGTCAACTCTTCGCATGAGGTGGCCAAAGTATTGGAGTTTCAGGTTCAGCATCAGTCCTGCCAGTGAAACCCAGGACTGATCTCCTTTAGGATGGACTGATTGGATCTTCTTGCAGTCCAAAGGACTCTCAAGAGTCTTCTTCAATACCACAGTTCAAAGCATCAATTCTGTGGTGCTCAGCTTTCTTCACAGTCCAACTCTCACATCCATATATGACCACTGGAAAAACCATAGTCTTGACTAGATGGACCATTGTTGACAAAGGATTGTCTCTGCTTTTTAATATGCTATGTAAGTTGGTCTTACATTTCCTTCCAAAGAGTAAGCATCTTTTAATTTCATGGCTGCAATCACCATCTGCAGTGATTTGGGATCCCAGAAAAATAAAGTCTAACATTGTTTCCACTGTCTGCCCATTTATTTTCCATGAAGTGATTGGACCAGATGCCATGATCTT
>SJYW01001686.1:1012598-1063937 GCA_006410735.1 Raphicerus campestris
TCTGTTTCCCATGAAGTGATGGGACCAGAGGCCATGATCTTCGTTTTCTGAATGTTGAGCTTTAAGCCAAGTTTTTCACTCTCCTCTTTCACTTTCATCAAGAGGCTTTTTAGTTCTTCTTCTCTTTCTGCCATAAGGGTGATGTCATCTGCATATCTGAGATTATATTTCTCCCAGCAATCTTGATTCCAGCTTGTGTTTCTTCCAGTCCAGCGTTTCTCATGATGTACTCTGCATAGAAGTTAAATAAGCAGGGTGACAATATACAGCCTTGACATACTCCTTTTCCTATTTGGAACCAGTCTGTTGTTCCATGTCCAGTTCTAACTGTTGCTTCCTGACCTGCATACAGATTTCTTAAGAGGCAGGTTTGGAGGTCTGGTATTCTCATGTCTTTCAGAGTTTTCCACAGTTTCTTGTGATCCACACAGTCAAAGGCTTTGGCACAGTCAATAAAGCAGAAATAGATGTTTTTCTGGAACTCTCTTGCTTTTTCGATGATCCAGCGGATGTTGGCAATTTGATCTCTGGTTCCTCTGCCTTTTCTAAAACCAGCTTGAACATCAGGGAGTTCATGGTTCAGGTATTGCTGAAGCTTGGCCTGGAGAATTTTGAGCATTACTTTACTAGCGTGTGAGATGAGTGCAATTGTGCGGTAGTTTGAGCATTCTTTTGCTTTGCCTTTCTTTGGGATTGGAATGAAAACTGACCTTTTCCAGTGTTGTGGTTACTTTTGAGTTTCCCTCAGCCATTAAAAAGAATACATTTGAATCAGTTCTAATTAGGTGGATGAAACTGGAGCCAATTACACAGAGTGAAGCAAGCGAGAAAGAAAAACACCAATACAGTATACGAATACATATATATAGAATTTAGAAAAATGGTGATGATAACCCTGTTTGCGAGATAGCAAAAGAAACACAGATGTCTAGAACAGTCTTTTGGACTCTGTGGGAGAGGGAGAGGGTGGGATGGTTTGGGAGAATGGCATTGAAACATGTGTAATATCATATATGAAACGAATCGCCAGTCCAGGTTCGGTGCAGGATAAAGGATGCTTGGGGCTGTTGTACTGAAATGACCCAGATGGATGGTATGGGGAGGGAGGCGGGAGGGAGGGTTCAGGATGGGGAACACGTGTATACCTGTGGCAGATTCATGTTGATGTATGGCAAAACCAATACAATATTGTAAGGTAATTAACCTCCAATTAAATTTAAAATTAACCTTCAATTATATTAAAAAAAAAAAAAGAATACTGGAGTGGGTTGCCATCTCCTTCTCCAGGGGATCTTCCCAACCCAGGGATCAAACCCAGGTCTCCCACACTGCAGGCAAACGCTTTACCGTCTGAGCCACCAGGGAAGCGTTAATATTAATTATAGGAAGGGTGTAGGACTTTCTTAATGTCTCCTTCACCCCTTCCAGTTCTCTTATAGTCTCCCTACTTTTTTAGTTTGTTCATTTTCATGGAACTTGCTGGATGCTGATTCAGTACATCTATTATTCCCAAAGGTTGGCAAACCACTGAACACATCTAATGTACAGCTTGGCCAATTTTAGTGAACAACTAACTTCACAGACATTAACGAGGCCAATTATTGGCAAATGAATTTGAAGTGAAGAGCACGTGAGGTTTTCCATAATAGCAGTTATTTGTTTATTGGGATTGATTGAGGCAAACGTCTTTCTGATCATTATATCAGATTGATCACTGAATGTGGCATTATAAGAGAATGAGGTTCCTAAATCAGATACTTACTTGGAAGAAAAATCTCTACCTTGCAAGGGCAGAACATGTCCCCTATCCATTTCAGTGTGAAAGCGTACCATTAAGTTGGAATAGATTCTAATTAGCCTCCTTACAAATCTCTAAGACTTTTTGGTCTTGCCTGTTGAGCAGAACTTAAAAGAAGCCTAAATTCCTCCCTTGCCCACGTATAGTCAGTATCAAAGAAAATAACTTGCAGGTTAATCCTTACTGCTGAAAATGAGTGCAGACATAGCAATCCTGATTTGAAGTGGCATTGGAAAGCATAATTTGATTCACCCAGCCAAGTGATTGCTGCAAGTACAGATCATCAGCGTGGCTCACCCCAGCATATTGAATTGGTGATCAGCTGACAGCTAATTGCCAGAGTGAGTGTGCCTCTTGAGCTTCTGCCTGGGAACAGAGGGGAAAAATCACCATGACTCCTACCTAGCCTGGGTAGAGGCGTTTTTCCCACATTGGAAATATGTCTTGGAGGATGGTTGTCTCTCTGCATACAGTGCCGACTGTTGTTTGCCCAGCATCTACACCTTTTTCTGGGCCAATAACTACACCCCCAATTTTCTTTTGTGAATATGCTCTTACTTTCAATCTATACCTAGGGTGAGGCTGACTCTCCCTCTCAGTTCCAAGGGCTGGACTTCTGACGAAGGCTTTGATGAGATGTATCTCCNATTGGGGGCCAATAACTACACCCCCAATTTTCTTTTGTGAATATGCTCTTACTTTCAATCTATACCTAGGGTGAGGCTGACTCTCCCTCTCAGTTCCAAGGGCTGGACTTCTGACGAAGGCTTTGATGAGATGTATCTCCCTGCCCTAAATGGGGCAAGGCTGGGCCGTGTTCTGAGCTGGGCCGAAGAAGGTCAGCACCTGGACTTTTCTTGAACCACTGAGGAGAGAAGGGTGCTTTCTTCTGTGGTTGGAAAGTGGTAGTGTATAAGTTTGGAGCTGTCAGGGGGCTTCTGTAGAGGGAATGCAGGGCCAAGAGTAAGAGGTGGGACAGTGTCTCATTGTAAACTCATGGATATGCCCGTGCTGATGTAACTTTGGATTCTCCAGGTCTGGGAGCTAATACATGGTTCCCCCTTCCCCACTGTCATTTTCTTTTACTGTCACCACCACCAAAAAAGTGCTGATACCCAGGATGAAAGCACAAGAGGAGAGGCAGGAGATTTTATATTTGATTTTTTTTTCCCCACAATTTTCCTCTTGGTTTTAGCAATTTCAACTTCTTGAAGAAGTACTATTTATTTCCTTTTGGCTTAGTCTTTGCCATAGAAGTTCGGGATACCTGACCCCTTTACCTTTATCTAATGCTGGTAATGGTATGGCTTCTTCTGGTGAGATGTGGCCAGCATAACTGCTCAATGGAAGGGTTTAACTGTGGACTGAGGAGACTAGGGGACTAGGAGACTGAGACTCAAGCTCTAGGCCACTGATTTCAGCCTTGGGAAAAGAATATCAAAGCAAATTAAACTTAAGATAACTAGATAAAACGTTTTCTGTTCCAGCTTTTTACTGAGACTAGTATTAGGAGGATCTGATTTTCATTAGAATTAGGCACTCTGAAACAAAAATTCTCTCTTGGACTCTAGCAAAGAACATGGACTTTGAAATCAGGTAAATGGAGGTCAGTTCAGTTCAGTCGCTCAGTCGTGTCCGACTCTTTGCAACCCCATGGACTGCAGCACACCAGGCCTCCCTGTCCATCACCAACTCCCAGTGTTTACTCAAATTCATGTCCATTAAGTCAGTGATGCCATCTAACTATCTCATCCTATGTCATCCCCTTCTCCTCCTGCCTTCAATCTTTCCCAGCATCAGAGTCTTTTCAAATGAGTCAGTTCTTCACAGAGGTACAAATGCTCATTTTTGTACTTACAAGGCAGGTGATGTTTATAGATTTACTGGAGACATTTTCTGAGCTTGGGAGTTTATTTTTCTGTAAAATAGGAATAAAAATACTTCATTTATAAATTATCATGAAAATTAAATACTATACATGTCTAACAATAAAAATTACTTAGCAAATGTTAATTTCCTTCTCTTCCTGTTTTTAAATTTAAATACCCTTAACCATCCCCAGCTTTCCCCACACTTTTAAATGATAAGAATGTTTGTACCTTAGTGGCCCCATTGCTATGGGCCATTGTTTTTATTTCAATGACTTTTCATACTTGTATTTGACCAGGCTTTAGTAGAACTGATTGCATCTCACTGAGATGTGAATCTGTAGGCTTGCAGTCATTTGCATGATAGTCTTAAATCATTACCTAGAAATTCAAAAGCAATGGACACTAACTGATTCAGTGACCTCAGAGATGGTTTGCATTTCTCTCTGGACATCAAAATTTATACCTATGAAATGGGAATAAAAATATAAAACCCTGTTCAAATTAATGAAACAATATAAAGGTTGGAGTTTCTTGAAAGAACGAAACTGAGCAAATCGAACTATTATTCATAGTTCATTGAATTGTGGCAAGTTGACTCTGAGCCATTCCACCACTGTCTATCTCAGAAACACAGAAATAGGAGGCAGAGTGGCTGATGAATGTACATTCCAGTCATCATCCGGCTACTAAAAGGCAGGCCCAGTCAACCTGGTCTCGTGTCAGAGGTACTGCACTCCCAAGGCTCCCTTTCAGAGAGCAATTGAGTTTACAGTTGTCTCTGATGAAAATAATGTCCTGGTCAGAGGGAACAATTTCATGCAGAATATAAATACATTTTATTTGCAGAGCAGGAAAGAGAAGTGCTAAGTGAAAATATGAAATTGGAATATTATGTGTTGGGAGAGCAATTCCTTTCATCCTCGCAGTTAATGGACTGAACAAAAAGTGCACAATTTGTTTCATGTGATAATTCACTAACTAACTGACAAAGTTTCCATTTCTGAGTCCCTTTCCACATTCAGCTGCTGGTTTGATAGTGCAGGAGTACAATTATCTGCTTATCTATTCCACTGCATAAACAGGGAGGTTGGAATATACATGAGGAACAACCACAACTGATTAAGTGCTTCCTGCTAAAGGCAATATGGAGTATCTCCTGCTTGCCTTAAACTAGCCATCTGTTTCCTTTGCGATGTTCTCTTCCCTGGAGAATCCACTTTTAGAGAAATATTCTAATATGGAAAGGAGAACAGTAGCTGGGTTCAGTTTTACTTTGAGCTTTATTCTTGCCTCCTTTTCATCTTTCTTGTAAATTGAACAATTTTGAATGGAGGGCTAGTTCTAATCCCCAGCCTAGAAACAAGGGTCAGTCACCCTCGAGTCGTGACTAACACACACAGGAGCTTTATTATATAAGACTTAAGATGGATGGGTGTTAGTCACTCAGTTGTGTCCGACTCTTTGTGACCCCATGGACTGTAGCCCACCAGGCTCCTCTGTCCATGGAATTCTCCAGGCAAGAATACTGGAGTGGGTTGCTATTTCCTTCTCCAGAGGATCTATCCCACCCAGGGAGCAAACCCTGTTTTCCTGCATTGCAGGCAGACTGTTTGCCAACTGAGCCACCAGGGAAGCCCAGGACTCACGATGGCTCAGCAGTAAAGAGTCTTCTTGCAGTGCAGAAATGCAGATGTAGGTTTGATATCTGGCTGGGGAGATCCCATGGAGGTGGAAAGGCAATCCACTCCAGTATTCCTGCCTGAAAAAATCCCATGGACAGAGGTGCCTGATGGGTACAGTCCATGGGATCACAGCTGAGGGACTGAGCACAAGCACGAGCATGAATCCATGGGTGGGGATGTAGGGAGCTCTCAGAAGAGATTGGAGCTGATCGCCTGAAGGGCTTCTGGACGTTTCTGTTGTCACCTCTGCTTTCTCTGCACATCCGTTCATTCTGCTCTCTGGGACTGTTTTATTCTTCCCCTTTCTCTGCAGATGGGATTTATCTATGTACCCATCTGCATGGTGGATATATGGTTGGCTCTAAAACCCCTGAGTTTTATATCTTATAGTTTTAGCCAAAGATAGACTCACTGCCTCTGAGTTGAAATTTCAAACTTTTGGGAAAGAGAAGCTGATTGATCCAGTGTGGGTCAGTTGTTCCTACCTGGTCCGATTGACTGAGGTCAGAGTGGAAGGGAAAGGCAGTTTAAATACAGCTGCAGACATCCTGTCTTGAGGGTAGGGAGGTAGTTTTGGGAGACAGTAGGTGGGCAGAAATCCAAATGATACTCCAGGCTACAACTGTCGTCCTGTTTAAAGAAATCACCATGCTAATGGAGCTTGTCCTTGGATCCTAAATGAGCAGACTTGTGGCGGGTTTTTATCCACTGTGTTCTGTTTTCGTCAGTTTGTGTGTGTGTGTGTGTGTGTGTGTGTGTGTGTGTGTGTGTGTGTTTGGACTTGTTAACATCCTGTTTCTTGTTACCCATGCGAGTGATAAACACCACCTTTGGTCAACCCATTCTTCTGCCCACTCTGCTCCGTAATCACTTTGCACTTGACATCATCCAACATACCGGCTGGAAGGCCTTGTGAGGAGCTCTTATGGTGGAGTGGTGGGCAGAGAGGAGGCACCGTGGTGGAAATGGAAGAGGAGGGTCAAGAGTAATAGGAGGGTCAAGGATGTGTGGTTTCAGAAGCTGAAGGAGAATAGCTTTAAGGGCTGAGGAGCTGTGGACTCCAAAGGGCTGAGCTTCAACACCCCTACCCATTTCCGCCCCCGCATCCGTAATCCTCAGGTATGAGTAGAGCCCCTGAGCACTGAGCCAAATCACTGGCAAAGCCTAGATTGTGAAATCTTTCTTTGGAAAGTAAGGCAAATTTTATTGTGACTTAGTTTCTATAAAGTATCAAGATACTCATGGAAAGGCAGGCTGATACAGTGAATCAAATCTCATTTAACTACTGAGATGACACATATGTGAGATGCTGTGTTACCTACTATGGGAAAAATGGGTCCTGCCTCCTTTTTTTCTGCCTCAAACTTTCCCAGGATATTTTTTCTTGATATGCTGTGACCTGTGATGATCTGGGGTGTATAACCTAGAAAAACAAAGGCAGAATGTGAAGTCTAAGAGGTCTGCTGCTGCTGTTGCTAAGTAGCTTCAGTCGTGTCCGACTGTGCGACCCCATAGACAGCAGCCCACCAGTCTCCCCTATCCCTGGGATTCTCCAGGCAAGAACACTGGAGTGGGTTGCCATTTCCTTCTCCAATGCATGTAAGTGAAAAGTGAAAGCGAAGTCACTCAGTCATGTCCGACTCTTAGCTACCCCATAGACTGCAGCCTACCAGGCTCCTCAGCTCATGGGATTCTCCAGGAAAGAGCACTGGAGTGGGGTGCCACTGCCTTCTCCAATAAGAGGTGTATACAGTGTCAAATGCCTCCCTTAATTGTAGAAAAACTTGCCTATTTAGCTTCACTAACACTTCAGAGTAGAAGCCTTTCCCTTTACTAAAAATGTTGCTTTTGAATGACCACACTTTATTTTTAACACTATTTATAGCTTCCTTTGCTTTCTTTTGAGAGGTAGATTTAAAAAATGAATTAGTGTTCCACTAGCTAATCATAGTTTATCATTTAGAATTACCTTCCTCAATCCAGGGAAAATTAGACAACTGAGCACTGTTATTAATTAGATTCTTTTGTCAGGTTTAGTTTAATATCCATTATATTTAGTATAATTGCTGTACATACAATTGAAAGGTTGTTGCTGAACCATGAGAGACGCCAGGATTCTTGGCCTCCGGAGGAGAAGAATTCAACGTGGGGCCAGTGACGAGGCTTGATTGCTCAGAGCTTTGGTGTAATAAAGTTTTATTAAAGTATAAAGAGATAGAGAAAGCTTCTGACATAGACAGCAGAAAGGGGGGCAGAAAGAGTGCCTGCTCAATAGTGTTAGCAATGGAGTTATATACTTTTTAACTACTTATTCAGTTCAGTTCAGTTGCTCAGTCGTGTCTGACTCTCTGTGACCCTGTGAATCACAGCACGCCAGGCCTCCCTGTCCATCACCAACTCCTGCAGTTCACTCAAACTCATGTCCATCAAGTCGGTGATGCGATTCAGCCATCGCATCTCTGTCATCACCTTCTCCTCCTGCCCGCAATCCCTCCCAGCATCAAGTCTTTTACAATGAGTCAACCCTTCACATCAGGTGGCCAAAATATTGGAGTTTCAGATTCAGCATCAGTCCTTCCAATGAACACCCAGGACTGAGCTCCTTTAGGATGGACTGGTTGCATCTCCTTGCAGTCCAACGGACTCTCAAGAGTCTTCTTCAATACCACAGTTCAAAAGCATCAATTCTTTGGTGCTCAACTTTCTTCATAGTCCAACTCTCACATCCATACATGACCACTGGAAAAACCATAGCTTTGACTAGATGGACCTTTGTTGGCAAAGTAATGTCTCTGCTTTTCAATATGCCATCTAGGTTTGTCATAATTTTCCTTCCAAGGAGTAAGCGTCTTTTAATTTCATGGCTGCAATCACCATCTGCAGTGATTTTGGAGCCCCCCAAAATAAAGTCTGACACTGTTTCCACTGTTTCCGCATCTATCTGCCATGAAGTGATGGGACCAGATGCCATGGTCTTGGTTTTCTGAATGTTGAGCTTTAAGCCAACTTTTTCACTCTTCTCTTTCACTTTCATCAAGAGGCTCTTTTGTTCTTCACTTTCTGCCATAAGGGTGGTGCCATAACCTCATCTGCATATCTGAGGTTGTTGATAATTCTCCTGGCAATCTTGATTCCAGCTTGTGCTTCTTCCAGCCCAGCATTTCTTATGATGTACTGTGCATATAAGTTAAATAAGCAGGGTGATAATATATAGCCTTGATGTACTTCTTTTCTTATTTGGAACCAATCTGTTGTTCCATGTCCAGTTCTAACTGTTGCTTCCTGACCTGCATATAGGTTTCTCAGGAGGCAGTTTAGGTGGTCTGGTATTCCCATCTCTTTCAGAATTTTCCACAGTTTATTATGATCCACACAGTCAAAGGCTTTGGCATAGTCAATAAAGCAGAAATAGGTGTTTTTCTGGAACTCTCTTGCTTTTTCCATGATCCAGCAGATGTTGGCAATTTGATCTCTGGTTCCTCTGCCTTTTCTAAAACCAGCTTGAACATCTGGCAATTCACAGTTCACGTACTGTTGAAGCCTGGCTTACAGAATTTTGAGCATTACTTTACTAGCATGTGAGATGAGTGGAGTTGTGGGGTAGTTTGAGCTTTGTTTGGCTTTGCCTTTCTTTGGGATTGGAATGAAAACTGACCTTTTCCAGTCCTGTGGCCACTGATTAGTTTTCCAAATTTGCTGGCATATTGAGTGCAACACTTTCACAGCATCATCTTTCAGGATTTGAAATAGCTCAACTGAAATTCCATCACTTCCACTAGTTTTGTTCGTAGTGATGCTTTCTAAGGCCCACTTGACTTCGCATTCCAGAATGTCTAGCTCTAAGTGAGTGGTCACACTCATCGTGATTATCTGGATTGGGAAGCTCTTTTTTGTATAGTTCTTCTGTGTATTCTTGCCACCTCTTCTTAATATCTTCTCTTCTTAATATCTTCTGTTAGGTCCATACTATTTCTGTCCTTTATTGAGCCCATCTTTGCATAAAATGTTCCCTTGGTTCTCTAATTTTCTTGAAGAGTTCTCTAGTCTTTCCCATTTTGTTGTTTTCCTCTATTTCTTTTCATTAATTGCTGAGAAAGGCTTTCTTATCTCTCCTTGCTATTCTTTGGAACTCTGCATTCAGATGTTAATATATTTCCATTTCTCCTTTGGTTTTTGCTCCTCTTCTTTTCACAACTATTTGTAAGGCCTCCCCAGACAGCCATTTTGCTTTTTTCATTTCTTTTCCATGGGGATGGTGTTGATCCCTGTCTCCTGTACAATGTCACGAACCTCCATCCATAGTTCATCAGGCACTCTGTCTATCAGAACTAGGCCCTTAAATCTATTTCTTACTTCCCCCGTATAATCATAGTGAATTTGACTTAGGTCATACATGAATCGTCCAGTGGTTTTCCACACTTTCTTCAATTTAAGTCTGAATTTGGCAATAAGGAGTTCATGATCTGAGCCACAGGCAGCTCCCAGTCTTGCTTTTGCTGACTGTATAGAGCTTCCCCATCTTTGGCTGCAAAGAATATGATCAATCTGATTTCGTTGCTGACCATCTGGTGATGTCCATGTGTGGAGTCTTCTCTTGTGTTGTTGGAAGAGGGTGTTTGGTATGACCAGTGCATTCTCTTGGCAAAACTCTATTAGCCATTGTCCTGCTTCATTCCGTATACCAAGGCCAAATTTGCCTGTGACTCCAGGTGTTTCTTGACTTCCTACTTTTGCATTTCAGTCCCCTATGATGAAAAGGACATCTTTTGGGGGTGTTAATTCTAGAATGTCTTGTAGGTCTCCATAGAACCATTCAACTTCAGCTTCTTCAGTGTTACTGGTTGGGGGATAGGCTTGGATTACAGTGATATTGAATGGTTTGCCTTGGAAACGAACAGAAATCATTCTGTCATTTTTGAGATTACATCCAAGTACTGCATTCTGGATTCTTTTGTTGACCATGATGGCTACTCTATTTCTTCTAAGGGATTCCTGCCCATAGTAGTAGATATAATGGTCATCTGAGTTAAATTCGCCCATTCCAGTCCATTTTAGTTTGCTGATTCCTAGAATATCTATGTTCATTCTTGCCATCTCCTGTTTGACCACTTCCAATTTGCCTGAATTCATGGACCTAACATTCCAGGTTCCTATGCAATACTGCTCTTACAGCATTGGACCTTGCTTCAGTCACCAGTCACATACACAAATGTGTATTTTTTTTTGCTTTGGCTCCATCCCTTCATTCATTCTGGAGTTGTTTTTCCACTGATCTCCAGTAGTATATTGGGCACCTAGTGACCTGGGGAGTTCCCCTTTCAGTGTCCTATCATTTTGCCTTTTCATACTGCTCATGGGGTTCTCAAGGCAAGAATACTTAAGTGGTTTGCCATTTCCTTCTTCAGTGGACTACATTCTGTCAGACCTCTCCACCATGACTCTATCATCTTGGGTGGCCCCACACGGCATGACTTAGTTTCATTGAGTTAGACAATGATGTGGCCCATGTGATTAGATTGGCTAGATTTCTGTGATTATGGTTTCAGTATGTCTGCCCTCCGATGCCCTCTTGCAACACCTACTGTCTTACTTGGGTTTCTCTTACCTTGGACGTGGGATATCTCTTCATGGCTGTTCCAGCAAAGTGCAGCTGCTACTCCTTATCTTGGACGAGGGGCATCTCCTCATGACCGCTCCTCCTGACCTTGAATGTAGAGTACCTCCTCTCGGCCCTCCTTTGCCTGTGCAGCCTCTGCTCCTTGGATGTGGGGTTGTTCCTTAAGGCCGCCACCCCTGACCTCGGACTTGGGGTAGCTCCTCTCGGCTGCTCCTGTGCCAATGCAGCCTGGCACTCTCGTTTGCTGCCCCTGACCATAGGTGAGGGATAGCTCCTCTCTGCCATGCTTCTGGGCTGTCCACCTCAAGAATGTCTAGAGGTTGTAAAGACCTTACTAGACCACTCCCATAATTTACATTTTAAGATAACAGGATTACCCAAAAGGTTTTTTCCAGTACTTCCTCAAGCAGGATACATTATTGTTATATAATCCTAAGGAATGTAGAGGGGAAAAAAAAGTTTGTCCTTTCCTCCTCCTTGAGAATTCCGGACCCCTCTGTCCTTGGGGACCCCAGGACTTCTTATCAATCTGCCTAGGAACTGACTCTCACAATGACACCAAAGAGAACATAATGGTGGATTTGTCTGAACGTGACATCACATTGCCCTATTTTTTAGAGGCATGCACGTGAGAAAATTTAAAACATCTCTCTTTTACTTTACAGACTCATTACTTGTTCTTCTCGCTGAATCAAAGTGAGTGTTTGTAATACAGTTGGTATTCTTCAAAATGTGGATGTGTAGGCCTAGCAGCTATATAGATTTTTCTCGTCTCTAAAATGTAGTGCTCAGAGTGTAGAGGCTGGGGTCAGAGAGCCCAGTTTTGCTACTAATAAGCGTGCCCAGTTTTGCTACTAATGAGGATAATTGGCTTAATCAATCTCTTGTGCTTGTGAAATGGGACATAGTAATAGTGATCTCATAGTGTGGTTGTGGACATTATATGAAATGATGCAGTTAAAGTCCACAGAAGAGGGGCTCTCACCCATCTCAGAGTTCTTCTAAATTGAAAAAGATATAAAAGGTATTTAGCTCAATATCTGCCCCATGACATTGTCAGCAATAAATGCAAAGAAATAGAGGAAAAGAATAGAATGGGAAAGACTAGAGATATCTTCAAGAAATTTAGAGATACCAAGGGAACATGTCATGCAAAGATGGGCTCAATAAAGGACAGAAATGGTCTGCACCTAACAGAAGCAGAAGATATTAAGAAGAGGTGGCAAGAATACATGGAAGAACTGTACAAAAAAGATTTTCATGACCCAGATAATCATGATGATGTGACCACTAATCTAGAGCCAGACATCTTGGAATCTGAAGTCAAGTGGGCCTTAGAAACCATCACTACGAACAAAGCTAGTGGAGGTGATGGAATTCCAGTGGAGCTGTTTCAAATCCTGAAAGATGATGCTGTGAAAGTGCTGCACTCAATATGCCAGCAAATTTGGAAAACTCAGCATTGGCTACAGGACTGGAAAAGGTCAGTTTTCATTCCAGTTACAAAGAAAGGCAATGCAAAAGAATGTTCAAACTACCGCACAATTGCACTCATCTCACATNATATATTAAAATTTTAGTTAAGAGTGTAGAATACAAAAAAGCAAAGAACAAAATATAATGATTCCCCTTTGTAAGTCACCCCATCCCTGCCCTCCGCTAGCTCAATCATCAAGCTTTTGTTTAGGGAGATTACAGTCCTCCCATATCTAGCAATCTTCCATGCCATACTTTGACAGTGACATTTTCTATTTTTTCAGTTTATGCAAAGTTCTAAGCAAACACAGCTCGGAACTCAACAATACTCCCCCCTGCCACTCCCACCCCGGCACTTTTTAAAAATGGGGACAGAGTTTCAGTTTCAATTCAGTTCAGTTCAGTTTTCTGGGAAAAACCATAGCCTTGACTAGACGGACCTTAGTCGGCAAAGTAATGTCTCTGCTTTTGAATATACTATCTAGGTTGGTCATAACTTTTCTTCCAAGGAGTAAGTGTCTTTAATTTCATGGCTGCAGTCACCATCTGCAGTGATTTTGGAGCCCAAAAATGTGAAGTCCGACACTGTTTCCACTGTTTCCCCATCTCTTTCCCATGAAGTGATGGGACCGGATGCCATGATCTTTGTTTTCTGAATGCTGAGCTGTAAGCCAAGTTTTTCACTCTCCTCTTTCACTTTCATCAAGAGGCTTTTTAGTTCCTCTTCACTTTCTGCCATAGGGGTGGTGTCATCTGCATATCTGAGGTTATTGATATTTCTCTTGGCAATCTTGATTCCAGCTTGTGTTTCTTCCAGTCCAGCGTTTCTCATGATGTACTCTGCACAGAAGTTAAATAAGCAGGGTGACAATATACAGCCTTGATGTACTCCTTTTCCTATTTGGAACCAGTCTGTTGTTCCATGTCCAGTTCTAACTGTTCAGGAAAGTAAAAAAATCAGGGAATAGATAATGGTGAGAGTTGTACCATAATGTGAATGTACTTAGTGCCATTGAAATGTAAATATAGTTAAAATAGTATGTTTTATATTATGTGATTTTTACCACAATAAAAATTCTTTTAATAAAAAATTAATATCTGTTGATGGAAGACCAAGAAAAGTAGGTTTGGAAACTGATGTCACAGGAGCAGGACTAGATGGAACAGGGAGAACTGCCCAAAAGAATATCTACCGGTGAGTAACTGGAAAACTGTCTGAGTGAATTCTAAGGTTTGCTGACCTGAATATACTCCTATATATAGTCACAAAATTCTGTGTTTTACTAGTTCTTTTCCACTGCCATTGCCATGTTTACCAAATTCTAGCCTGGCTTCCCTTCTGAGTGTTGAGTCAAACCTCTTTTGAGTGTTTTGTATGATTTTTAAGTAACAAAAAATTTTTATTCTTCTTAAATGAACTTTTCACCATACTTGGGAGAGAATTTGGGAAACATTCAGGCTTTTGGAAGATTTAAAAGATTTTTTGAAAGGCAAAGCGAGATAACAAAATAACTCCCAGTTATGCCGTCTTGCTTATTATTTATCAAATAAAGGTGCTAGGCTAAGCCCTTTCAATGAGGGCTAAACCCTTTCAATGAGGGCTAAGCCCTCATTAATCTTTATAACAATCTCATGAGGCAGATATGTTAGTTATACTCTTTTCTTTTTTTAGCTAAGTAATCTGAAAATTAATAGAAAATAAATAACTTACCGTGGATCATGTTGAGTGTTGGTGCCATTTAAACCCTGGAGTGTCTGACCTCACAGCCCGGGCTCTGAACTTTAGGCCCGTCTGCCTTGTTTGTGCTGAAACTGTGCCAGGCACTGGAGATGCACAGATAAAGGTCTGATTCTTTCCCCTCTGTAATCCTTTGTTTAAACAAAAGCTAAACCACGGGCCACAGGCTAGCTTGGTTCAGATTCAGTTGCTGAATGACTTTTGCTGAGTTACTTAACCTTCCTGTGCCTTGGTTTTCTTGTGTGTAAAATGAGGATAACAAAATTTCATTACTGTGAAAATTAAATGAGATGATACATGTGAAGCCCTGGAGTAGTCCTTGACATGCAGTGAGTGCTCGGTGACGTGAGCTGTTATTCTTCCTCTTATCATTATTGGGCTTCCCTGGTGGCTCAGGTGGTAAAGAATCTGCCTGCAATGCAGAAGACACAGATTCCATCCCTGGGTCAGGAAGATTCCTTGGAGAAGGGAATGGCAACCCACTCTAGTATTCTTGCCTGGAGAATCCCATGGACAGAGGAGCGTGGTGAGCTACAGCCCATGGCATTGCGCAGAGTCAGACATGACTGAGCGACTAACAGTTTCACTTTCTTTATCATTAGCCTTGAGGTTGGTTAAGACTGAGCCGTAACACACACTGAAGGAAAAAGATTAGTTCTGNGCCCATGGCATTGCACAGAGTCAGACATGACTGAGCGACTAACAGTTTCACTTTCTTTATCATTAGCCTTGAGGTTGGTTAAGACTGAGCCGTAACACACACTGAAGGAAAAAGATTAGTTCTGGGGTCTCAAAGAGGCTCTCCATGCTTCCCAAAATGTAGGTAGATGAAGGGACTTCGTTTGGGAGTATTACTTGGTGTTTCCAGGGTACTTTGCTACCAAGATTCTGAAAAAGTTGTTTTTTTCCCAAGGGTGTGGTGCTTTTTAATTTTAGAGTATCTCTTTCCTGGCCAATATTAATATTTAATTTTGGCTGAGATTTAGAATAATTTATATTTTCTCACTACTAAAAGACAACTATTTTGCTTCTATAGTTTACTTTCAGAGCTTATCAAGCAATAGAGGATAGAAGCTGGAGCTGTGGCCAGCTCCAGCAATTAGGCAAATGTTCTGATTAGGACAGCTGTGTTCTTGTATTGGCTATGACATTAACTACTTTGGGCAAGCCACTTCATCTCATGAGCCTTAGTTTCTTTCTGGTATAAAAAGAGGATTGAATGGGTTGGTGGGGATGTGGGGAAATTGGAACCCCGGTACACCATTGGTGGGAATGTAAACTGAGTGCTAAGTTGCTTCAGTCGTGTCTGATTCTCTGTGACCCCATGGACTGTAGTACTCCAGGCTCCTCTGTCCATGGGATTCTCCAGGCAAGAATACTGGAGTGGGTTGCTATGCCCTCCTCCCGGGGATCTTCCCCACCCAGGGACTGAACCCGAGTCTTTTATGTCTTCTGCATTGCAGGTGGGTTCTTTACTATGAGCACCATCTGGGAAGCCCAGTGTAAAGTAATGCAGCCACTATGGACCATTGTTTTAAGATTCAAAGATGCAGTTGAACTCATTCATTTAACATATTTACTGAAATATTTCCGTACATATGGAAAGCACTATGTTTCCTCAGAAAATTAAAGATAGAGCTATCATATGATCCAGCAATTCTACTTTTGTGTATATATTCAAAAGATTTGGAGTCAGGATGTCAAAAAGATACTTGCACTCCTGTGTTCACTACAGCACTAGTCACAATAACCAAGGTATGGAAACAACCTAAATGTCAACCAGTGGATGAATGGGTAAAGAAAATATGGTCCAGCATTAAAAAAGAAGGAAATCCTGTCTTCTGCAACAAGTTTGAACCTGAAGGACTTATATTAAGTGAAATAAGCCAGTTGCAGAAAGACAAATGCTACCTATTTCTACTTACATGAGGTGCCTAAAATAATCAAATCCATAGAAGCAGACAGCAGAATGGTGGTTATCAGGGTCTGGGGGAGGGGAAAGCAGGGAGCCTCTCAGCGGGTATACTGTTTCAGTTATGTCAGGTGAATAACTTCCAAAAATCTGAGTGTAAGATACTGCCTATATTTAACAGTACTGTATTGTGCAATTAAAAAAATTTGTTAAGAGGGTGGATCTCACGTTAAGCGTTATTATCAGAAAAAAGCCTCAAAAACAAAGGGGCATAGAAAACTCTGAGAAGTGATAGATATCTTCATCACCTTGATTGTGGTGATGGTTTCATGAGTGTTTGTGTACCTACAAACTCATAAATTATGTATATTAAATTTGTGTAGTTTTTTGTGTATCAAGTATACCTCAATAACATTGTTAACAAATGAAAAATAAATAGGAAAAAAAGGAGGACTGGATTGTATAATTTCTAACTCATCCATTTCCAAAATCCATTTAACATATGATTCTGTGCTTCTGATTCTGGGTCAGAGGCTACAGGGCAGATTTCCCCCAGATTCCATAAGACTTGTCTACCCCTCTGTTATGGTTATTAAAGGTTTCTGAGTGTTTTCAGATCTGATTAATCTGGCAGAAAGTGTACTGAACAGTTNATTCTGGGTCAGAGGCTGCAGGGCAGATTTCCCCCAGATTCCATAAGACTTGTCTACCCCTCTGTTATGGTTATTAAAGGTTTCTGAGTGTTTTCAGATCTGATTAATCTGGCAGAAAGTGTACTGAACAGTTCTCAGTATCCTGCCACCATATCATAGCAATTGTTTCTCTTTTAGATGGCAATTACTAATTGTAATTCCCTCTAATCTCTCACATTAGTAGTACAGTCTTTTTCTATTGCTGCTGTAACATATCATTGCAAACTTAGTGGCTAAGGCAACCCAATTTTTAAGAGTTCTCTAGGCTAGAAGTCTGACACCACTCTAACTGCTAAAATCAAGGTGTTGACAGGGTTGTGTCCTTTTTGTTGGCTCCAGGGGAGAATCTGCTTCCTTGCCTTTTCCAGCTTCTAAAGACTGTGGCATTTTTGGCTTGTGGCTACTTCTGTCTTCAAAGCCAACAATGGCAGGCTGAGTCCTCTCCTGTGTGGCTCTGACCATGCTTCTGTGATTGCATCTGCTTCTCCTTCCCATCTGTTTTCATTTCCCCACGTTATGCACTCTTTTGAACACACTAGGTCCACCTGATAATTCAGGATAATCTCCATAATTTGAGGCCAGCTGATTAGCCACCTTCATTCCATCTGCCGGAGTTCACTCAGACTCACCTCCATCGAGTCCGTGATGCCAGCCAGCCAGCTCATCCTCAGTCGTCCCCTTCTCCTCCTGCCCCCAATCCCTCCCAGCATCAGAGTCTTTTCCAATGAGTCAATTCTTCGCATGAGGTGGCCAAAGTACTGGAGTTTCAACTTTAGCATCATTCCTTCCAAAGAAATCCCAGGGTTGATCTCCTTCAGAATGGACTGGTTGGATCTCCTTGCAGTCCAAGGGACTCGCAAGAGTTAGCCTCCAATTAAAAGAAATAGATAAATTTTTAAAAATGACTTGTATACCTACTTCATTGACGCAACTGCTTGTGACAGCTGGATGTGCTTCCTCTTACTCATGTTCCCTCTTACTTCCTCCAACTCAGTCTTAGTTGGAGGTTTAGAGATATAAGCAACAGAAACTCAAACTAGCTCAAGCATAAATGGAGATTATTGAAAGGACATCCATGAAATTACTTGAGAATGCTAAGAAAGAATGGTACAAGTAACTGAGAAGACAGCAATAACGCTTAGTCTCTTCATTTCTTTAAGGCACGAAGTTTTCTTATCTTTGCTTCCCTTTGGTGTTTTTTGAAGGTCAGCTTTCTCAGCTTTGGATATGCATGTGGTTATTCCAGTTCATGATCTTTGTAAAGTTTCAGGAAAGGCTGAACTGAAGAGTTCCAAATTCAAATGGTTTAAATGAAGTTACGTATGTCCCACTCCAGGTAACGGGGCGGGTCTGCTCCATGCAGTCACTGTGGAATCTAGGATTCTTCCATCTTTTTGCTCTGCCATTCCCTAGAGCATGTCTTTTTCTGCCTGGCTGAAGCTGGTTCATGGACATATCTGAGTTTCAATTCTTAAGAGAGAGTGAGGGGCAGGATTAGTGCAGGAGAAAGAGCTGATCTTTCAGGCAGCAGACAATCTGTAAGTTGCATGCCTTACTGCCATTCGTATAACCTCGGCATAATCATAGATGACAAACTTCAAATGATGACAATGAGACTAGAATTTCAATTCCTCTTCACTAAGGAATGAGGATAGACCTCAGCTAAATATTTTTGAGAAGAACAGTTTTGGCTCCAGTTTTCTCTGCTGTACTGTCCAAATTTGGGGATCTTTTTCTATGTATCTCACGATGTTCCTGTTGCACATCAGAAGCCTCCTTCCTTTGAACAGGACATATCTTACTCTTTGGAGCCAATTTTTAGTTTCCTTCTGCTACTCAAAACACAGAATCCATCTCAGTCTTCAAAAGAGATTGCTGTCAAAGATCATGTCTTTAGAGTTGACATCCTAACTTGTTACCCTTATGGGACTTCGTTTTAGTTTTTGTTACTGATCAGCTTCACTACTAAGAGTTCCTAAAGAGCCTAGTCTTGTGGCAAAACTAACTATAATTGCATCCTTGAAAAATGACCTTTTCCTGCTTTTTTATATGTGTAAATAGGAAAGGAAAAATATAGTTCACTTAGCGTATGTACTAAGTCACTTTAGTCTTGTCCAACTCTTTGCTTCTCTATAAACTATAGCCCGCCAGGCTCCTCTGTCCATGGGGATTCTCCAGGCAAGAATACTGGAGTGGGTTGCCATGCCATCCTCCAGGGGATCTTCCTGACCCAGGGATTGAACCCGCTGTCTCTTACATTTCCTGCACTGGCAGGCAGGTTTTTTACCACTAGCACCACCTGGGAATCCCTCACATTTAGCTAATATTCCTCTAAATTCTCATTGAACCATATTCTCATAGCATCCAAGCTATTCCCATAGTAAAAAGCACAAACTTCTGAGAGAGTATGTTGTTTGTTATCCATCTTTATTGAGGTATAATTACCAAGAAAATATATATATGAAACTGTTTTCCCCTTCTTCCATACCATAGGTATTCCTGACTACCCTAGCAATGGTTGCCCTGGTTTTAGAGTCCTTGTCAGAGTGCCTCTATTTGGTGGATTGTCTGGTTATGGTGGTTTTATCTAATGTTCTGGGTTTGGATAGAAATACTGGGTCGAACTGTACAGCAGCAAAATCACTACTCTGATTCCTCTGTCACACTGTCATATAGCCTCTGGACTAGAGTAAGTCAGTTTAATTATTTATTTGCCTACTTCATAATTACAGGCATGCATCCCACTCAGTTGAATGGTAAATGTTAAGTTACAACATATAATTTATTACATCAAAACTCTTATTCAGATATAAAAGGAATCAAAGGGAAACTTCAATGCAGAGATTCTCATTTATTTAGGAATTCACAGGAGCAGCCTGCCTTAAAGGCAGTGGCCTCAATACTTTTGTAACACTGTTCCCATTCCAGTAATGATAAGATGACAAAAATAACAACGAAAATCAGTCATTGTCCAGTTCAACCAGGTAATTTTTTTTCTGTGTATATAAAGGACTTGCTTTAGGAATGAATCATTTGATCTCTATGGTTTGCTTTCTGGTCTAGTTTAAAATAACATCAGAAGCCTTTTAATCTAATGACATCAGAGCAGTAGTTAAAATGTTTAATAGAAGTTGATTAAAGCAGGGAATTATTTTGAAAAAAACACCTTAAGGATTTTGCTTACCTCAAAAAACGTAAACTTATGCTCATTCACCAATAAGGGGATGACAGAGGATGAGATGGTCGGATGGCATCACTGACTCAATGGACATGGGTTTGAGCAAGCTCTGGGAGATGGTGAAGGACAGGGAAGCCTGGCATGCTGCAGTTCATGGAGTCACAAAGAGTTGGACACAACTGAGCAACTGAACCACAGCAACCAATATTTTTAGTGTAGACCCCCTGTTTCATTTTTTGTGTGGTTCCCTGGTTGGATTTCTACATCTTTTTTGTACCAACCACACCTGTAATTCATTGTAAGTTCTGGTATGCCTTTTGCAAGTGGAATAATAGCCTGAAGACATGAGCACAGCCACCCTAGTGCTGACACCCTCCACATTTTTCAGTTCAGTCGCTCAGTTGTGTCTGACTCTTTGCAACCCCATGAACTGAAGCACGCCAGTCTTCCCTGTCCATTACCAACTTCCAGAGCTTGCTCAAACTCATGTCCATTGAGTCGGTGATGCCATCCAACCATTTCGTCCTCTGTTGTCCCCCCCTCCTCCTACCTTCAACCTTTCCCAGCATCAGGGTCTTTTCCAATGAGTCAGTTCTTTGCATCAGGTGGCCAAAGTATTGGAGCTTCAGCTTCAGCATCAGTCTTTCCAATGAGTATTCAGGATTGATTTCCTTTAGGATTGACTGATTTGATCTCCTTGCAGTTCAAGGGACTCTCAAGAGTCTTCTCCACATTTCTATGATCATTTAAAAGTGTTTTACAATGGTCTCACTCACAGCTAATCTGATGGTGTATGTTTTAGTGACTCACCTTCATAACATTTTTCTCAAGCATTCAATATGAGTTTTGAAGAAGCCGCTACTCTCTTTTTGCAATCACATATCATTGCCTGGAAGGATATTTCATTAAATCATGCAGTTATGCAATTAAGTAAACAAGTGTAAGGAACATAAACAGAGTTGAGAACAAACAACGGAGTCTTGGCAAGCACTCAACTGATGGGAGGAGAACTGAGTGAAGAGACAGGTTAGGGGTCTCTGTGCTGGGCTTCAACAGGCTAAAAGCTTTACAGGGAGGTGGGGGAGCATCAAGTAATGTAGAAGATTAGTCTGGTGGAGGTGGATTAGGCAAGTTCTCCTGGGACTTCCTTGATGCTCTAGTGGTTAAGAATTGGCCTGCCAGTGCAGGAGACGTGGGTTTGATTCCTGGTCTGGGAAGACTCCACATGCCATGTGGCAGCTAAGCCTGTGAGCCACAGCTACTGAAGCCCATGCACCCTAGTGCCCATGGCTGCAAGAAGAGAAGCCACAGCGAGGAGAAGTCTGTGCACTGTAATAGAAAGGATCCCCTACGCTCCACAACGAGCAAAAGCCTATGCGCAGCAATGGAGACCAGTGTAGCCTAAAAAGAGTTGCAGGTCTCCTCATCCCTGGCAGACATTGTCACTAAAAAAATAAAAAAGAGAGAGAGAGAGAGAGACAAAGAGTTCTCCTGCATTTCTAAGATTTCTATGAAATGGTTTTTTTTTTTAGTATATTCATTTTTTAAAATATAAATTTATTTATTTTAATTGGAGGCTAATTACTTTACAATATTGTATTGGTTTTGCCATACATCAACATGAATCTGCCACGGGTGCACATGTGTTCCCCATCCTGAACCCTCCTCCCACCTCCCTCCTTATACCATCCCTCAGGGTCATCATAGTGCACCAGCCCCGAGCATCCTGTATCATGCATTGAACCTGGCCATGCATCGACTGGCAATTCGTTTCACATGTGATATTATACATGTTTCAATGCCATTCTTCCAAATCATCCCACCCTCACCCTCTCCCACAGAGTCCAAAAGACTGTTCTAGATATCTGTGTCTCTTTTGCTGTCTCGCATACAGGGTTATCATTACCATCTTTCTAAATTGCATATATATGTGTCAGTATACTGATTGGTGTTTTTCTNTGGGAAGGGAGATGGGAGGGGGGCTCAGGATGGGGAGCACATGTACACCCATGGCTGGTTCATGTCAATGTATGGCAAAACCAATACAATATTGTAAAGTAATTAGCCTCCAAAAAATAAATACATAAATTGAAAAAAAAAGAAAGAAAAGTTTTGTGATTTGGATGTTTATCATTACTAAAGTACACAGTAGAAAATATGTTCACTGCAATCACTTCTTTTCAATGGAGCTTCACTTTTATTTCCTCCTTCTTCTTTAATCCATAATGTGTACTCTGGACAGCACATAATGTTTATCATTTGTTCCTTTTCTTTTGCAAAATGACAGGTTTTGTAATTTCAACAAAATGGCCTCAGTTGGGGGAATAAATGAGTTTAATTCTCCTTTAGGTGATTAAAACTGAGAATAGGTGGGATGTTTCTTTCATATGTTATATCTTCAGCTTTATAATTTTATGTTCAAGCTAGTTTATTTTTCTAAGTCCTCCCTTTTCTTTTTCCTGCTCTGAAGGCAAAGTAAATCGCTTTACTTTGGAGAAATGTGCTAGCAGCATCCTGCAAAATCTTAGAGGAAGCTTATCCATTGTCATAAATTTTGGAAGATTCATGGATCCCTATAAAAGACATAAAAAGTCAGTGCTTGGAAGTTAATGATGATGATTTTTTACTTTTCTTCCCTTTCATATGCAAGGGGTGGGGGTGGGCATATTTCCTCAATTTTAATGATAGTGATACTTGATCAGAAGTAGTCATTCTCCTCCAGCTTAATGGGAGGGAGTGACTGCTCATCCAAAAAATAGAGCCTAGTCTGCAGTAAGAATTATGTGTGTCTGGATGAAAGGAATTGGTTTGGATCTTCTAGCATATATCAATAAGTTTAGTTTCCTTTGTATATCTTACAAAGTTCCTTTCATTTCTTTTGCTTTATGAACAGTGATTGAAGTAGAGGTTTAAAGGAACTAAATATATTGCTGCAATTCCCTGCAACTATTATGATTCCTTCCATATGTCAGGCTGAAGACAATTATCAATAAAATGTATAGAATTATTATTTGGCACTGACACTACCACCTATCACACACATTTATAAAGGGCACATGGGATATGTTGGGTTAGATTTTCCAAGTCTTTACAAATAGCTCTTTTGATCTTTGATTGTTTTAATTCATTTAAAAAGGTGTCTAACACATATTTTTTAATCTTCCATTTTGTATATTAAAAAACATCCTCATTATCCTTCATGTCCTACATTCCTAAGGAGAGTTTTCTTTCTTTATTTTTTGGTTTTTGTTCTTTGGTAGGGAAGCATAATCTTATCTTTTCTCCCTGAAATAATCTAATGATAGTTTTTCTTTAAATGGAAAAAATGAACTTGAATGGTTCAGTTTAATGGCTGAGCCATTTTTAACTGCTTGTATATACTACAAAAAATACTTCACAGTCATTATTTGATCTATTACCTAAAACTAAAAGCATTCGATCAGTGAGTCTGTGAGAAAGACTAATCACTTTAGCATTCTCCTGTGAAAACCTTTTCCATTTGTCACTAGTATCTTGTGATATTTTCTTTGAGGTCCCAGGAATCTTTTACCCTCCTGTCTCTTCCCAGATAGGAAATGAGAGACTATCTTAAGGAAACAATTAGGGAGAAAAATAAATGGTCACATCACCCTGGATATACTTTGGGGATATTTCCAAAGTTAATTTCTCCTGAAGGAAGGGCAGTAATCAGGCATTCACTTTGGAAGGTCAAAGTCTTATTTTTAGCCATTTAAAATGGAAATGTTAATAAGAATAAAATTAGAGTAAACAGTCTACAGCCCATGTGAGAATCATCAAAGTTATGAACAAGAGGAGGCATTTAAACAATAAAAATATAATTGCTGAAATCATGTTGGAAAAGAAAAAAGAGATTAGACTGACAATATGCTATGGGGTTTTAATCAGATCTTTGCTCTTGTTTACACATCCTCTCAATCAAGCTGTGGTCTTCTTCTTGTGTCTGGAGTGGAGGGAGGGTGACCCTTCAGAGAAAGGTAGGGAACATATTTCCTCTTCCCATTTCCCACCACGTGCCAGACTCCTGGCCCAGTTTACTTCTTGCTGGAGCCACACCTACATGCAGGAGTGAATGCAGGAGGGGATGGCCTTTCCCTCCTCTGAAGGGACGGGGGTCTTTGAGGAGAGATGTGCTGATAGAAGAGGACTTTCCAGATGGCTCAGCGGTGAAGAATCTGTTGGCTGATGCAGGAGACTCAGGAGATGTGCTTTTGATCCCTGGGCTGGGAAAATCCCCTGCAGTAGGAGATGGCCGCCCACTCCAGTATTCTTGCCTGGAAAATTTTGTGGACAGAGGAGCCTGGCAGGCTATAGTCCATGGGGTTGCACAGAGTCAGACACAACTGAGCGACTGAGCAGGCATGCGTGTGCTGAGAAGGCTTTCTCTGTTTCTCTGAAAATCTAAAAAAGACCAGTTGGGCTTCAGGACACCACTGAAAAACTTAACAGCACTAGAATTGGCACTATTGTCGAAAAAGGCTTTAAGTTTCTGCTTTTTAAGACTTGTCAAGGAAAACATTCAGTTCATCAACAGCTATTCACTGAAGCTTATTTTGTTCTGATGTTCAGAGTTTCCACATCTGCTATCATATGGCTACACCAGGACAGAGCGGGCCCGTGGAAGTTCTTGTTGTGTGTGATTTAAGTTGCTTTGTCCAAGGGGAGATGGGCGGGAGCACCCATCTGATGGGGACCGTGGCCTCTGCAGTCCTGTGGCTTGCCTTTCAGCCCCAGTTCTCTTGCCCACAAGCAGTGGGACCTTCATAACTTATCCAGTCTCACTGTGCCTCAGTTTCCTCATCTGCAATATGGGGAGTGATCACGGTATCTCCCCCCCTATAATTGCAGTAAAATATGGAGAAGAGTGTCTGACACATTGTAACTTATGAGCCATGAGTGGAGGAGGCTGAGAATAACAATGAGACTACTTTGCATTTAATGTGAGATGTGACTAAGCTGTACAAAATTGAAGTGACTCATTAAAAAGTGCTACAACAGCAATGAATTTTATTCTACCCCAAAATATAGGTGTAAGAAATTTCTTTTACTTCTCTAACTCAAATTTAATCTCTTCTGAGCCTGTCTTTCATTATGTAAGTTGGAGATAATGGGTCACTAGTTACTGGAGTTCTCTCTGTCTCCATGTTGGGCAGAGGTGCTGTTGAGGCTGGGAGGTGAATCCTACAATGAGAATGTTTCGGGATGAGTCTTATGTCTTTGGTTTAAATAGATGTTTGCTCAAGCTCACATCTCTCCTTGATGGGGAGAGGCTCTTTTGTTCTACAACCTCACCCCCTACCAACTCCAGATTTATGGTGGTATAACTGACAAAATCATATGGGAGAGGGAGAGGGCAGGATGATTTAGGAGAATGGCACTGAAACCTGTATGAAAGTGAAGTTGTGAAGTTGCTCAGTCATGTCTGACTCATTGCAACCCTATGAATTGTTGCCTGCCAGGCTCCTCCATCCATGGGATTTTCCAGGCAAGAATACTGGAGTGAGTTGCCATTTCCTTCTCCAGGGTATCTTCCTAACCCAGGGATCAAACCTGGGTCTTCTGCACTGCAGGCAGGCTCTTTACCATCTGAGCCACCAGGGAAGCCCAAAACATGTATAATATCATATAAGAAACGAATCGCCAGTCTAGGTTTGATGCAGGATACAGGATGGTTGGGGCTGGTGCACTGGGATAACCCAGAGAGATGGTATGGGGAGGGAGGTGGGAAGGGAGTTCCGGAGTGGGAACTTATGTACACCCGTGGTGGATTCATGTTGATGTATGGCAAAACCAATACAGTATTGTAAAGTTAAAAAAAAATAAATAAATAAAAGAAAAAAATGTACGGTATGATAATTATGTATGTAAGTATACACTGTGAAGGCTTCCCAGGTGCTGCTAGTGGTAAAGAACCCGCCTGCCAAAGCAGGAGACACGAGAGATGCGGGTTTGATCCCTGGGTCAGGAAGAACCCTGGAGGAGGGCATGGCAACCCACCCCAGTATTCTTGCCTAGAGAATCCCATGGACAGAGAAGCCTGGTGGGTTACAACCCACAGGGTTGCAAAGTTGGACACCACTGAAGCGAGTTAGCACACACACGCACATGCACTGTGAACTTATTACACATCCTCAAATAAATCAACACACTCATCACCTTACGTGCTTGTAGTTTAGTCGCTAAGTCTGTTCAACTCTTTTGTGACCGATGGACTATAGCCCACCAGGTTCCTTTGTCCATGGGATTTCCCAGGCAAAAATTCTGGGGTGGGTTGCCATTTCATTCTTTAGGAGATCTTCCTGACTCAGGAATCGAACCCATCTCTTATACTTGTAGATGGACTCTTTGCCACTGAACCACCCAAGAAGACCATCGTATCACATAGTTACCATTTTTGTTTGTTGGGTGGTGGTCAGAAGCCTTA
This sequence comes from Raphicerus campestris, assembly GCA_006410735.1. NCBI lineage: Eukaryota > Metazoa > Chordata > Mammalia > Artiodactyla > Bovidae > Raphicerus > Raphicerus campestris. The sequence continues at coordinate 1,039,005 of SJYW01001686.1, forward strand.
AGATCCAAATTTTTAGTAAACTTCAGATATACAATACAATATTTTTTTAATGAGACACAATTGATATTTAGCATATTAGTTTCAGATGTATAATTTAATGATTCAATATCATATACACTGTGAAATGATCACAATAATTCTAGTTATTATTGTAGTAATTTACATTGTAGTAATTCCATCACACATATAGTTACACAATTTTTTTCTTGTGATGAGAACTTTTAAGATCTACTATCTTCAGTTCAGTCACTCATTCGTGTCCAACTCTTTGTGACACCATGAGCCACAGCACGCCAGGCCTCCCTGTCCATCACCAACTCCTGGAGTCCACCCAAACTCATGTCCATTGAGTTGGTGATGCCATCCAACCATCTCATCCTCTGTCATCCCCTTCTCCTCCCACCTTCAATCTTTCCCAGCATCAGGGTCTTTTCAAATGAGTCAGTTCTTCNATTTTTACCCAAGAGCTCGCACTGTCATAGCCCATCAAAGAAACCTTGTCAGGCACACTTTCAATCTAAAAACACTTTTCCTCCTTCAGAAACTTCTGTCTTCAAGTGCAGGAGGATATTTGTTCCTGAATATCTTTTTTCCTATTTCATTTATCTACATGACTTGTAACAAAATGAGGCAAGAATAAAAATATTCCTTTCATTGTCAGTTTGTGTCTTTCTCTATCCTTTCTAAAATCTGATGATTTTTGTTTGCACAGAGCCCTTTAGAAGGAATTCTCCCAGAACAGTCGTGTATATCCCTGATCTTAAAATAAATTACCAGAACCGTCTTGGGTAGGGAAGACCGACATATTGTGATGAGAGACAAATAATTTCTAGTTAAAAAGAAAGAAAAAAGAAGCCTCAAATAAGTTTAGAAGCTACTGAGCAAATCTAGTTTATATTTTTTATATTAATGATCCTTTCTAATGTCTTTTTGTTTTCCCTAGCTTTATAAAAATCATCATTATCATATAATTTTTCTTTTCTTTTTTTTCTGATGCTAATTTCTTTAAGAGCTCTGAGGCTGATGCATATCCTGGTGGACATAGTCAAGACTTTCGCATATTTCAAGTATGTTATACAATATTAATTATAGTCACCAAGCTTTACATTTCTCTCTGTCTCTCTTTTTAAATTTGTTTCTGCCATACATCAATATGAATCAGCCACTGATACACATGTGAATGCATGCTAAGGTTTTTCAACCATGTCCAACTCTCTGTGATCCTACCTAAAGGACTATAGCTCCCAGTCTCCTCTATTCACAGGATTTCCCAGTCAAGAATACTGGAGTGGGTTGCCGTTTCCTTCTCGGGGGCATCTTCCCAACCCAAGAATCAAACTGTGTCTCCTGAGTTGGCAGGCAGGTTATTTGCTGTAGCACCACCTATGTCCCCTCCCATCCCCCTTCCATCACACTCTTCTAGGTTGTCACAAAGCACTGGGTTGAGCTTGCTGTGTCATACAGCAAATTCCTGTTTGCTATTTTACATACAGCAATGTATATGTTTCCAGGCTATTCTCTGAATTCCTCCCACCCTCTTCCCCTACTGTGTTCATAAGACACAGAACAGACTTGTGGAAGCCTTATTTTTAAGATGAAGTGGAAGCCTTATTTTTAAGAAGAAGTTTTCTGTTATTCTCCATTAAGTTATTTTCATTGCTTACATGATAGATACATGATAGAAATTCAAGTGAAGAGAAAAACATTAAGCAACATTAAACATGTCACCACTACCCCCAACCTTCCAAGAAACACCAAGTCATCTAAACATATATATACATACATGTGTACAGATATATATGTTATATATATATATATATATATATATATATAATATTATATATATGTACTGAATATTAGAGCCAGTAAAGAGATGAGAATTTTCTTCAGTCTGCAGATGTTTCTTTCTTGTCTCCTCTCAATCTCTCTGGGTCACCAGCTTGGATCAGAGCTATTCTGGGCATTTTGAGAGTGGAAGAAAGCCAATTGCTTTTCCCCTGAGTTTGGATGACATGGGATTTAGAAGAGAAAAATAATAATGCTTTTCTACCAAGGTCTTTGCCAGCTAGATCAGAATTGGACTGCATTTCTCGCATGAAACTGAACTCTAGAAATGGGGTTGTTTTTTACATATTTTTTTGTGTTTTTGTTGTAGTTCTCTTATGCTCCTAGTAAGAATTCCTGTCAAAATTTTTCAGTGTTGAACTGTGTAGAAATGAGACACCTCTTATCCTAGTCTGAATAATCTGAGTTGGAAAAAAATCAGAACAGTAGAGTGTTCGAAAACTTTTTCAAACACACCAAATACATGCCCCAAAGTCAAAGATGATGTTAAAGCAGGTAGAAATGGGAAATGAGGAGGTTAACATAGGTAGAGGCCACCCCAATCTTTTTTTGTCCAGTGTAGTAATGTTGCTAAAACAATGCATCACCTCTATTTTAATAATATTAGTGTTATGAAGCAATGCCAACTATTTCAGTGCATAGATTCTTCTAAGTATTTCAGGCACCTAATACAGGACTTCACTCAGTAAAAAAGGAGTGCTGTGCTCTCACATACAGCTCCTCAAGAGCTCTGCAATATTTGCTGCTTCCACTTCACATTGAGCTTCCCAGGTGGCATTAGCAGTAAAGAACACACCTGCCAATGCAAGAAACAGGGGTTCAATCCTTGAGTCAGGAAGATTCCCTGGAGGAGGGCATGGCAACTCACTCCAGCATTCTTGCATGGAGAATCCTATGGACAGAGGAGCCCAGTGGACTTCGGTCCATGGGGTTATGAAGAGTTGGACATGACTGAAGCGACTTAGCACACACACACTTCACATTTGTCCATGCTACTGTTACACAAGACTGTCCTTCTAAAGGTCACATTGCAGATTGAGTGATCTCTTCTCTTGATTCACCTTACTCCTCTTAACAGCAATATTTGATTCAGCCTCAGTATGTGTTCTCTGTTTAGCCTCAGGAAAGCCATGCTCTGTTTGTTCTCCTCCCCTCCCCTTCAGTGACATCTTTCAGGTGTTTTGCTATTTCACATCATCCACTCAACATGTAACTACTGAAATTAGGACTCAGCACTTGAATGTTTCTTCTTTTAACCTACACCTAACCCATAGGAAAGTCAATGCCATCTCATGATTTAACATGCCATATATTCACTTAAAAATGAAAGTGAAAGTCGCTCAGTCATGTCTGACTCTGTGGGACTAGGCAGTTCATGGAAATCTCCAGGCCAGAATACTGGAGTGAGTAGCCTTTCCCTTCTCTAGGAGACCTTCCCAACCCAGGGATCGAATCCAGGTCTCTCACATTGCAGGCTGACTCTTTATCAACTGAGCCACAAGGGAAGCCCAAGAATACTAGAGTAAGTAGCCTATCCCTTCTCCAGGGGATCTTCCTGACCCAGGAATAGAACTGGGGTCTCCTGCATTGCAGGTGGATTCTTTACCATTTAAGCAATCAGTCTCTTCAATTTGATCATCATCCCAGACATCTCCCCTGAATTCCAGACCTATATACAGCCAATTGTATTTTATATCTCCACCTAATATCATACTTAACAGAGATGCAACCATGATAGCTTGGCGATTGCCAGAGGTCTGGCTTTTACCTATGATGAAGAGCTGATGAAAATGAAGGATGGCATTTCTCTCTCCTAACCTTACATCTAGTGGACGGATGTTCCTGCTTCAGGGGGGTAAGATGTAGATGGAAGCATGNTATCAGTCTCTTCAATTTGATCATCATCGCAGACATCTCCCCTGAATTCCAGACCTATATACAGCCAATTGTATTTTATATCTCCACTTCTATATATAATATACTTAACAGAGATGCAACCATGATAGCTTGGTGATTGCCAGAGGTCTGGCTTTTACCTATGATGAAGAGCTGATGAAAACGAAGGATGGCATTTCTCTCTCCTAACCTTACATCTAGTGGACGGATGTCCCTACTTCAGGGGGTAAGATGAAGATGGAAGCATTGTGGTTCCCTAAAAGACTGGTAGCAGGTATAAGGTGCAACTTCCTACTCTGTCTACTAGAGGAGAACAAAAATGTGATATGGAAGCCATAGGATGTGATATGGAAGCCATAGGATATGACTATAAAGCCATAGGATATGATTATAAAGCAATAGGATGTGATATGGAAGCCATAGGATGGTAAAACCATGAAGTAGAGTCAGTTTTAAGGAAAGAGTTTCTGGAAGAATTGTCCAACCTGGACATCTACACTGGATTGCATGTTAGTGAAAAAAAAAATTTTATTTAATTCATGAGATTGTTGAGAATTTTGCATTAACAATAATACCCTAATCATTTGAATGTAATAGATATACAAAAAGCAAATTCCAGATTTATTTCCTCATCTAGCACAAAACCCAAAAGAATTCTGATTATCTATCAGTTATTTGTAGCTATACTGGACTCCTTGTTCTCTTATATGTCACCTCCAGTTTATGTACAATTTCTATCAGAACAACCATTAAAATACACCCAGAGTCTAAACATCTCACCACATCCTGACCTATACATCATTGTACCTTGCATTATTATAACTACTATCATACATTTTTATTAATCTTACTGATTCCACACTTGCCCAATTACAATATTCTTTGAATTTGGTAATTTTTTTCAGAAGCAAGGTGGATATTTCTAGGTAGGTTCCCAGTGAAGCAGATTCAGTTTCACAGGGGAGTATGTAAGAGATTTATCAGAAAGCTCACAGTCTGAGCTGAGTAATATTCCATTGTATATGCTTACCACATTGTGTTTTATCCATTTGTTCATGAATGGGCACATGAACTGTTTTTCTGCAATGTGAAATTATTCAACCTTTAAAAAGAATTAAATTCAGACACATGTTACAACATATATGAATCTTAAAAAAATATGCAAAAGTGAAAGAAGTCAGACACAAAAGGATAAATGTTGTATCATTCCACTTACATGATATGTCAAAAATACAATGATGCTCCATAGGGACAGAAGGTAGATTAATGGTAACTTAAGACCAAGGATGAGGAAGGCATTTGGGGAGGTGATTGCTCAGGGGTGGGGAGCACTTTCTTGGGCTGATTAAAAATGCTCTGAAATTGAATGTGGTGATGAATGCACAATCCTGTAAACAAAATAAAAGTCTGAAATTGTGTACTCAAAAAAAAAAAAAAAAGTGTCCTGGGCATCACTGCCTTTGCAAGAGAAAGAATCAGGATGGGGTGGAACAAGAAGCTAAGCTGCAACGCAGTCTCAATAATGGCCTCAATTTAATCCCATAGGAGCCCTGGAAGTACCAGTCATTATTGTACTCTGCCTCAAGAATGAGACATGGCCTTGGCAACATGACTGTCTCCAGGGAAGGGAATTCTAGGACAGCACTGATGACTGAGAGNGGCCTCAATTTAATCCCATAGGAGCCCTGGAAGTACCAGTCATTATTGTACTCTGCCTCAAGAATGAGACATGGCCTTGGCAACATGACTGTCTCCAGGGAAGGGAATTCTAGGACAGCACTGATGACTGAGAGTTTCTGATGCCAACATTTTCATCCTTGTGGGAGTAAGAACTTCAGTCCTGAAGTGCACTGTCCACTATATCAAATCTGTGCTGAAGATCTTTCAGTGGCTTCTGATATTACTCAGAATCAAGTTCATAGTTCTTTGAAGGACTATGATAACCCCTTTATGCTCTGGCTACTGTATCTCAATAATACAATAATAATACTGTATCTCAATAATCTCAATAATACAAAGCCAAGAGTATTATTGAGTAATAATACTCTGCTGCTATACTGCTGCTAAGTCGCTTCAGTCGTGTCCAACTCTGTGCGACCCCATAGATGGTAGCCACCAGGCTCCTCTGTCCCTGGAATTCTCCAGGCAAGAACACTGGAGTGGGTTGCCATTTCCTTCTCCAGTGCATGAAAGTGAGAAGTGAAAGTGAAGTCGCTCAGCTGTGTCCGACTCTTAGCGACCCCATGGACTGCAGCCCTTCAGGTTCCTCTGTCCATGGGATTTTCCAGGCANCTTTCTTATCTCTTCTTGCTATTCTTTGGAACTCTGCATTCAGATGCTTATATCTTTCTGTTTCTCTTTTGTTTTTCACCTCTCTTCTTTTCACAGCTATTTTTAAGGCCTCCTCAAACAGCCATTTTGCTTTTTTGCATTTCTTTTCCATGGGGATTGTCTTGATCCCTGTCTCCTGTATAATGTCACAAACCTCATTCCATAATTCATCAGCACTCTATCTATCAGATCTAGGCCTTTAAATCTATTTCTCACTTCCCCTGTATAATCACAAGGGATTTGATTTAGGTCATAGCCGAATGATCTAGTGGTTTTCCTTACTTTCTTCAATTTAAATCTGAATTTGGTAAGAAGGAGTTCATGATCTGAGCTGCNTAGGCCTTTAAATCTATTTCTCACTTCCCCTGTATAATCACAAGGGATTTGATTTAGGTCATAGCCGAATGATCTAGTGGTTTTCCTTACTTTCTTCAATTTAAATCTGAATTTGGTAAGAAGGAGTTCATGATCTGAGCTGCAGTCAGCTCCTGATCTTGTTTTTGTTGACTGTATAGAGCTTCTCCATCTTTGGCTGCAAAGAATATAATCAATCTGATTTCGGTGTTGACCATCTGGTGATGTCCATGTGTAGAGTCTTATCTTGTGTTGTTGGAAGAGGGAAGACCTACAAGACCTTGTAGAACTAACACCCCCAAAAGATGTCCTTTTCATTATAGGGAACTGGAATGCAAAAGTAGTAGGAAGTCAAGAAACACCTGGAGTAACAGACAAATTTGGCCTTGGAATACAGAATGAAGCAGGGCAAAGACTAACAGAGTTTTGCCAAGAAAATGCACTGGTCATAACAAAGTACTAGGTACTGATCTATATAACCTCAAAATACAGGTTGAGCATTATTATTTTTGTGTAGCTGATGCTGTTTTTACTGCAGCTGCTTTGGACTGAATTGTGTCACCCTCCCCCCATTTCGTATGTTGAAGTGTTAGCCACCCAATGTGACTGTGTCTGAGATAGGGCCTGTAGGAGGTAGTTGAAGTTAAATGAGGTTGTAAGGATAGGGCCTTTGATGGGCTGGTGCTCTTAGGAGACTAGGAAGAGACCCCAGGAGGTGAGTTTGGATGGAGTAATCTCCAGTCTTACTTGGCTTCTATGTTAAGAGCAGCTAGCATCTGGGAAGATACACCGGCCAGTTGTAGATGTATTGTCTATGAACATGAACCAGGAACAAGATTTATTTTAGCTAATACTCTGAGTATATGAACTAAGAAGTCGTGACTTCTAGATTCATTAGCTCTGAAGCAATGCTTTGCAAGTCTGTCTGCATTTACTAATGACTGCGAGATTTTAAAAATCACAGATTCCTGGATTCTACCTAGAGAGATTTTGATTTAGTAGTTTAGTGATGGAACCCTGTAATATGTATTTTTGACACAATATCTCAAATGCTCTGCTAAATTTGGAATGTACTGTTTTAGAATATAAAATGATGTCATAGTTTAAAACATCAGTCTTTATCTAGAGGACATCTGTCCCTAGGAGATTATGGTTATTTAAACTGAGAGATTTTTTTTTTTTTAAATGAAGCTCCGTTATGTAAAGCATGATTTTAAGAAGCTATGTAAGACCACTCTTTGGTTCAGTGCTTGAGAATCTGCCTGTCAGTGCAGGGGACATGGGTTCGATCCCTGGTCTAGGAAGATTCCACAAGCTGCTAGACAACTAAGCCTGTGTGCCACAGTTGCTGAGCCCAGGCCCAGAGTCTGTGAGCCATAACTAGAGAAGCCCACTCCCTCTAGGACCCTTGAGCTGCGACTATTGAGCTCAGATGCAGTGACTGCTGAAGTGTGGGCGCCTAGAGCTGATATTCAACCAGAGAAGCCACGGCAGCGAGAAGCCGGTGTACTTCACCTAGTGTAGCCCCCACTTGCTGCAACTAGAGAAAAGCCCATGTACAGCAAAGAAGACACAGTGAAGCCAAAATAAATAACTCAACAAACAAACTAAAAACGCTGTGCAGACTGAGAGCACACACACGAGGACATCAAGGAGGGAAAGAGGGTGGGAAGAGCTGGGCAACTGGGCTGATACATATACACTGTCGATGCTAAGCGTAAAATAAATACCTAAGGAGAACACGTTGTATAGCTCAGGGAACTCTGCTCTGTGCTCTGTGGTGACCTACATGGGAAGGAAATCCAAAAAAGAGGGAATCTATGGATAGCTAGTTCACTTTGCTGTGCGGTAGAAACTAATACAACGTCGGAAAACAACTATACTCCAACAGTAATTCACTGGAAAAAAAAAAAGTGCCTCAAAATGGCTTTGTACCTGTCCTCTGGATGTCGAATTTATAGACTGAAATCCCAGTGACACTGCTTACTAGCTATGCAATGTTGGACAAATTGTTTGACTCATTTTATTCATCTGTAAATGAAATGATGATGATAATGCCCCAAATCCTGGACAAGTCATATTTAAAACCGACATAAGAAGAAATACAAAGTTTGAATAGTCCCATCTATTAATTGAACCCATAATTAAAAACTTTTCCACGAATTAAACTACATCTCAGGTGACTTTGCTAGTTTGTTCTAGAAAATTATAAGAAATAATGTCACTCTTACACAAACTCTTGCAGGTAAAGGGAAAGGAGAGAATACCTTCCACTTGTTTTTTGAAGATTGCAAAACAATAAATCTTGAAAAGCATTTACAAAGAAAGATTGTTATGGTCATGCTCAACCATTGTACAAAACAGTTAGCATTAGCTGGCCTGAGACTCCATCCTTAGAAAGGCCTGTTTGCAGCACTAGCTCTTGGCTGGTGTCTGGAAACTTGGATTTCAGGAGTATTCCCCCTGTTCCCTGGTTGATGAGTGACACACTGGGCCTAAACTGTTTGTACAAGAAACACGATTGCTCTGGGAATCTGTAATTTTATTATGTGCTAGGCAGGATACCTCGGAGAAGACAATGGCACCCCACTCCAGTACTCTTGCCTGGAGAATCCCATGGACAGAGGAGCCTGGTGGGCTGCAGTCCATGGGGTCGCTAAGAGTCAGACACAACTGAGCGACTTCACTTTCACTTTTCACTATCATGCATTGGAGAAGGAGATGGCAACCCACTCCAGTGTTCTTGCCTGGAGAATCCCAGGGACGGGGGAGCCTGGTGGGCTGCCATCTCTGGGGTCGCACAGAGTCAGACATGACTGAAGCGACGCAGCAGCAGCAGCAGCAGCAGCAGCAGGCAGGGTACCTATGTGACCAGCCCAGGATTATTAACTCTGGGCACTGAGTCTCTAATGAGCTTCCCTGATAGACAATACTTCTTCTGTGTTGTCACAGTTAAATGCTGGAGGGATTCAACATGTCCTGACTCCACTGGGAGAAGACTCTTAGAAACTTGTTCTTGGCTTTCTCCATACTTTGCTTCTTGTGCTTTTTGCCTTTGTTGAATTTGCTTTGTATCTCTCTGCTTGTATAACTAAATACCGAATCCTGTGAGTCCTTCTAATGAGCCATAAAACCTGAAGGCACCGTTGGAGACCCCCAAAAGATATATGCACTACAGCTTTAACCAATCTGATGTCATGAAAAAGCAACAAAAGATACAAGAATTATTTACATATGCTCATGTGTGTAGAATTAAAAAAATAAGTTTAGCAAGGCTGCTAGGTGCATCATCAAAGTTTTTCAAATTGACCACATTTCTTTTTAACAGTAATAGAGTATAAGAAAATCCAGTAGTATCAAATCGTATTAAGGACTGTGTTGTTGTTGATTAGTCCCTAAGTCATTTCTGACTTTGCAGTCCTATGGACCATGTAATCCACCAGGCTTCTCTGTCTGTGGGATTTCCCGGGCAAGAATACTGGAGTGGTTTGCCATTTCCTTCCCCAGGGGATCTTCCCGACCCAGGGGTCGAATCCACATCTCCTGAATTGGCAGGCAGATTCTTTACCACTGGTCCACCAAGGAAGCATTAAGGACTAGAGTAAATCTAAGAGATGTGTAATACTGTTCTCAGAAAAAATATAAAATATTACTGAGAAATTAAAGAAGACTTAAATATTTCTATGGATGTGCCATATTCATGGATTAGAAGATTCAGTATAATAAATATAAAAGTATTTTCCAAATTGATTTATAGATTTAAAGGCATATCAATTAAGGTTCCAATTATTTTTTAGTGAAAAGTGTCAAGCTGATTTTAAAATTTATATGGAAATGTCAGGGACCAAAAATAGTCAAGACTCTTTTGAAGAACAAGATCTAACCCAGGTCTCCTTCGTTGCAGGCAGATTCTTTACCATTTGAGCCACCAGGGAAGCCCAAGAACAAGCCAGGAGGGCTCATTTTATTCAATAGTTGCCATAAATAAATATATGTACAATGTTTTAAAGTAAGCATGCTTTTTGCATATTGTCTATGTATATGTATATACATATATTTACATATGTACATAAATAAATATTTTTATTTATGACAATAATTTTATTATGGTGCAGCAGGGAATGAACAATCTTCTCAATGTGCTGAATCAATTGTTTAACCACATGGAAAACAATATCCTGGGTCTCACAGAAATCATTCCAGATGAGTTATAGGCATAAATATGAAAAAGTAAAACAATAGTCAATGAAGCTTCTAGGAGAGAACTTTACACTCAGTGGAACTTTACATGGGGTTAGAAATATTCTGTAACCATGCTGTCCCAGATGAGTTATAGGCATAAATATGAGAAAGTCAAGCGATAGTCAGTGAAGCTTCTAGGAGAGAACTTTACACTCAGTGGAGCTTTACATGGTGTTGGAAACATTCTGTAACCAAGCTGTTCTTCACAGTAGCCACTAGTCTCACGTGCTTGCTGAGCCCTTGACATGTTGCTAATGTGAATGAAAAAACTGAATTTTTATGTCTTAAAACTTTCAGTTGATATAAATTTAAATAGCCCTGTGTACCTAGTGACTACAGTAATGCACAGTGCAGTTCTTTAATATATTATAGGAAACTATGTTTATAACCTTGAGATGAGGAAAGATTTCTTAAACAGGACAGCAAAACGAGCAATTAAAAAGTGAAATATAATAAATTGGACTACATTAAAGTGAATACTTCTTGTTCCTGCAAATTAAGCCATGAGATAATAGTACCCTCTTATCAGAATATCAAATTTGAAAACAGTTTAAAAATATCAAGCATTAAACCAATACAGTATTGTAAAATAGAATAAAGTATTAAATTAAAAAAAATATCAAGCATTAGTGATGATGTGGAGTGACAGGGATCCTCACACACTCCCAGGAGGCGTGCAAGTTAGTTCAGCCGCTTTGAAGATAGTTTGGTATCTGTGTCCTAAAGTTGGATGTATGTGTACCCTATAACTCAATCAGTATTTTCCCAACAGCAACACAAGCACATGTGCTGTGAATGACATGCCCAAGCATAGTCAAAGCAGTATTATTAGTTATAGCCGAAACCAAGAAAAAGCCCAAATAGTCATCACGAGTAAAATGAATATATGAATGATGGTAGGTTCACACAATGGACTTTTTAAAATAATAATACAAATGAATCACAGCCACAAAACTAAACACGACTTAATCTAATAAATATAGAGTAAAAAAGGCAGACTAAAGAGAATATAGAATGTCTTATCCCCTTCTATAAAATTTAAAAAAAGGCAGAAGGGAACTGTGGGTTTAGAAGTCAGGATAGAAGTTGCCTTGGATGAGGATTAAAGAGTAGTGATTGGAAAGGGGCTTGAGGGAACCTCCAGGGTGGTGGTATCTTATGTCTTCGCCTGGAAACTGCTTGCTTGGATATGTTTGCTATGTGATGATACACAGATATGTGTTGTGCACGTTCCTGAATATGTGATTTACCTCCAGAGAAACGCCAGTTGACGAACAAATTAGATAATAAAAAGTGAGCTACAAAATAGAGTAAATATAGGTATTAAGACAGCTCATTCAAATATAGGAAACAATTCACTCGTTTCGGAAGCAATGAGAGCCATCATGTCCTTGTGTTGATTCAGGGCTCACATGCGCATTAGGTCGGGTTTCTGCTGGTGGTGCAGGACCCACGGGTGGGCAGGAGAGGACCGGTTGGCTTCCACCCAGCGAGCGTGTGAGGCGGGCCTGCAGGCGGGTGGCTGGGAGCTGGGAGGCTTGGCAGTGGTCTGGGGACAGATGTCCTGGCTGGTGGCTGAGGGCTCTCAAACTGGCAGCAGGCAAGCAGTGAGCATCCAAGCCGGCAGGTGGTCAGTGCCGGGGTGGGGGTGGGGACGATTGCAGGTAGTACTGGCCTGCACTTGGTGCTGTGCTAACAGGGCTCGGACATCGCTCCATGCCCTGGGAGGAAAGGGAGGGAGGGGATACCATCAAACTCACACAGGAGCATGGTACAGGCAGGAAATCAGGGGTGATTCAGTCCTGTGAAAAGGGTTCAGTGTGGACGTTTTGGCATGAGTCTTGGAACGTGAAAGTGAAGTCGCTCAGTCCTCTCCGACTCTCTGCGACCCCATGGACTGCAGCCCACCAGGCTCCTCTGTCCGTGGGATTTTCCAGGCAAGAGGACTGGAGTGGGCTGCCATGAGTCTCCGAGCCTGGTTCTGTTTTGAGTCTACAGGTGGGAGGCTGGGCAGCTTGGAGCCTAGGAGAGGGAACTTGGTTGCTATACATGCATAGAACCTAGGAAAAAATAATAGAAGACATAAAATATTAGCACCAGAGGGAAACGTAAGGCTTACCGAATTCAAGTCCCTCATTTTATAGGAAAGGAGACTAATATTATTGAATACCACCCATTAATTCCTTTTTGTAAGTGAATCCATTTGATCCTCCTAACTATCATGTGAATTAAATAATATTTCTTTATTTTGGGCTTCTCGGGTGACTCGGTGGTAAAGAATCTGCCTGCAATGCAGGAGACATAGGTTTGATCCCTAGGTTGGGTAGATTCCCTGGAGAAGGGCATGACTACCTGCTCCAGTATTCTTGCCTGGAGAATTCCATGGACAGATGAGCCTGCTGGGCTACTGTCTGTGGGGTTGCAAAACAGTTGTGCATGACTTCACAACTAAACAACAAGATTTTACACACATGGCAAAGAAGTTAAGGAACTACCTCTGTGTCAGAACTGTCGGTGCCATTTCCACTGTATCAAACAGCAAGTTATGGCAGAGTGGGGTCTAAAATTCAACCCTCAACTTGTAGGGTTATTCTATTTACAATGTGACAGAAATGACTGCAATTTTACTTACATGGATTGGCTGAAAAGAGGATTACCATTTCAGTACCTCTCCTACCTCACTGGAGCTGAAAACATGGGTGGATTGATAGTTTAAGTGGGAAGCAAGGGTTTCCTGTGTTTGAGGATTATTGAAAATCTGATTTGTGCCCCAAATGGACTCAAATACAGAGGGTTGCTTGAATGGATCAGCCGTAGAGTCCAGTTGAATTTTCCGTGTTCAGAGTTAGATCAGGAAAACCAGAGTGCGTAAAGAAAAAAATAAGGAAAAAACTCAAATAGGAAACTTCTAGCCAACCATTCTGAAGCTCTTTTTGGATGAGAGGTGGGCTGATGGACCGAGAAGAGGCTAATGACACCTTTGCAGCTGACTACGGTCACAGACGTATTAGCCCTGAGGCAGGAGTGGGAAAGACAATGGAAACGCTCTGCTAGGAGAGAGGAGGAGGATTTCCAAAGCCACCTGAAAAGCGAAATAATTACAGTCACCTCAAATTTAGCCAGAAACATAGCATGGACCAGTTGCTTAACACCTTTATTCATCGTGTCTGAATTGCAGATAAAAGCTTTTTGTCTGCTTTCCGTACGGAGACATAAGAATACATGTAATTTCTGTTGTAAGAATGTTCCAACGATTTCACAGAGAGCCATATCTAAAGACAGGGTGTTGTTATTACTATTTCTTTCTGCCTTGTGTCTAGGGAGACTTTGAAAGATACTATCAGTGGATTAGTTGGGTCAGGGATAAAACGTACCCCATCCTCCAGGAGCTTGAAATCTGTAGACCACAGACCATTTTCTCCGCCAGCAACTACATGTAGAAATGGAAATGAATACTTCTCAGTGTGTGGATAATGCCAGAGACTTCACTGCATTTCTGGTGGTGTTTAACCTCTAAAGACTCTGTTATTGTTTAGTTGCTAAGTCATGTCCAGCTCGCTGTGACCCCGTGGACTGGAGCCCGCCAGGCTTCTCTGCTCATGGGATTTCCCAGGCAAGAATACTGGAGTGGGTTGCCATTTCCTTCTCCAGGGGATCTTCCCGACCCAGGGGTCAAACCTACGTCTCCTGCATCTCTTGCACTGGCATTCTTTACCACTGAGCCACCAGGGAAGTCCCGCTGTGCTGTTACCTTGTATTAAACTCTTGCACTGTCACATGAGTTTTCTCATTCTCTCTCTGAGTCGTGCTCTGTATTTTCTCCCTTTGTCTCTTCCGGCCTGTGCCCCTCCTTTCCTCCCCCCTTCTTTCCTTTATTTTAGGCATTCACTGACTGACATGAAAAGTAAACATTTTTGCCATGAGAGTTCTCTTTTTCTGTGTGATGCCAAATATCCAAATACTTGGAAACACCTGGTGATTTGGAAGATTCTGTTCAGTATATCAGGCTTCCCCGGTGGGTGCTAAGGGTAAAGAACTAGCTTCCCATCAGGTGCTAGTGGTAAAGAGTCTGCCTGACAATGCAGGAGGTGTAAGAGACACAGGTTCAATGCCTAGGTCGGGAAGATCCCCTGGAGGAGGGCATGGTAACCCACTCCAGGATTCTTGCTTGGAGAATTCCCACGGACAGAGGAGTCTGGCGGGCTATAGTCCATAGGGTTGCAAGGAGCTGGACACGACTAAAGCAAATGAGCGTGCATGCACGTTCAGTAAAAAACACACGGTCCTGTTTTGGAGTAGGCGTCATAGATAAAATGCCCCAGAGATAAGAGACATCTGGTTCTTTCAGTCTAGATTTCATTTTCTCCTGTGGTAAAAGATACTTATACAGAGAAAAATATTCATGACTGTGATGTAAAAAAGGAGACTGTGCCTGCTTGATGATGAACTATTGATACTCAGACTAGTGTCTGGAGACAAGGTTGGGAGGGTAGGAACTGTAGCTATAATTCACCATATGGAAACATGGGTCTAGTTTAGACATATTTTTCAAGAAAATCCAGACGTTTCAATTTTTAATGTGCAATATCCTCTTTTTCAAACATTAGCAATGATTTAAAAGTCTTTTGAAATACCTCTTTAGGGCAAATAAAATATGCCAGTGTGTCAAATTCTGTTCACAGATCTTTGTCTACAGCCTTTGTGATAAGATCTTGGTGAGAAATTTGTATTTTAATTGCATACAATGGGAAATTATTGACTAGTTTTAATAGCAGTGATATATATAATCTATATTTCCAAAACAACCTCTTGGCCACTGTGTGGAGAGTAGCTTCTGGGTGGGCAAGAGTAAAAGAAGGTCATGGCCTTTATCCAGGTAAGAGTGGTAGCCCTGATATATGGAGGTGGCCACGGAAGTAGATGAATCTGAGTTACAATAAATTAGAAAAAAGCAGAATCAAGGCTGTCTCAGAATGTGTACACCAATGTTCATTGCAGCACTGTTTACAATAGTCAGGACATGGAAGCAACCTAGATGCCCATCAGCAGATGAATGGATAAGAAAGCTGTGATACATATACACAATGGAGTATTACTCAGCCATCAAAAAGAATACATTTGNCAGCACTGTTTATAATAGCCAGGACATGGAAACAACCTAGATGTCCATCAGCAGATGAATGGATAAGAAAGCTGTGGTACATGTACACAATGGCGTATTACTCAGCCATTAAAAAGAATACATTTGAATCAGTTCTAATGAGGTGGATGAAACTGGAACCTATTATACAGAATGAAGTAAGCCAGAAACAAAAACACCAATACAGTATACTAACGCATATATATGGAATTTAGAAAGATGGTAACGATAACCCTGTATGCAAGACAGCAAAAGAGACACAGATGTACAGAACAGACTTTTTGACTCTGTGGGAGAGGGAGAGGGCGGGATGATTTGGGAGAATAGCATTGAAACATGTATAATATCATATAAGAAATGAATCGCCAGTCTAGGTTCGATATAGGATACAGGATGCTTGGGGCTGGTGCTCTGGGATAACCCAGAGGGATGGTATGGGGAGGGAGGTGGGAGGGGGCTTCAGGAGTGGGAACTTATGTACACCCATGGTGGATTCATGTTGATGTATGGCAAAACCAATACAGTATTGTAAAGTAAAAAAACAAAAACAAAAACAAAAACCATTAAGAAAATAAAAAAATAAAGTGTGAAAAAAAAAAAAAAAAGACTGTCTCAGAGATTTGAGGCTGAAGCAGGGTAGAATGTGATGCCATCTACCAAGATAGTGAAGAAGGGAAAGGATTAAGTTCCAAGTAGTAGCAGAACTCAATTTTGGGTAAGTTCTTCCTCTAATTTCTTACATGGAATGCTTAGTTCACTTATTATTTCTGTTAAAATTGATAGCATTTCTGTTTGACTCTATCAAGATTGTTATTTTTATTTTTTGGTGATTTTCTTCAATAGTCTATTTTATTTTTTATTTCCTTTCTGATCCAGACTTATTTAAGAGAACATTTAAAAATAACTAAGTGGTTCTGGCTTTGTTATTGACTTCTTTTATTGAACTGTGGTTAGAAAGTGGAGTCTGTTCAGACTCTCCTTTTATAGATTCATTGAGATTTTCTTTGTATCTAAAAGAAAACTGGTTCTTTTGGAAAGAAGTACATATTTTATATCAATTTTATTTTACCAGGGCTTCAAAATCAGAGGGCTTCCCAGGTGGTGCTAGTGGAAAGAATCTGCCTGCCAGTGGAGGAGACATAAGAGGTGTGGGTTCGATCCCTGGGTCAGGAAGATCCTCTGAAGGAGGGCATGGCCACCCACTGCAGAATTCTTGCCTGGAAAATCCCATGGACAGAGGAATCCGGCAGGCTACAGTCCATAGGGTCGCACAGAGTCAGACATGACTAACGATTAAGCCTGGCACATCCAGATTTACTTCAAGAAAGAATTATTGTTCTATTTAAATTAGAGTCTCTATCAGTGAAAACAGCTGATATAAAATTAACCTCATGAGGTCATGTTACCATTTTCCACATGTGAGTTTTCAAATGAACATTTCCTACAGAACCATTTACTTTAGAATTGACTTTGACAAAGGTGGTTTCATTTTGGACCTTGTCCAAAGAAGTTTGCTCTCTTCCAAGGCATGGAGGCAGCTGAAGCTACTCCAGCATTACAAGGCGTCTTCAGGACTCTCATTACTGGACTGTGTTCCAGCCTTGCAGCACCTGCAGGCTCCAGAGCGTGCTGCTCTTTCCATCACAGATGCTTCTTTCTCAAGTGTGTGCTTATTGTGACTCCCTCAGCTGCTTGCATCTCCTCTTTCTTTCACAAACCCTCATTTCTGTGAGTTCTTTGATAGCAACCCATGAAGTCCTGAATCTCATACACATATATTTCTTGGAACTTCCCTTTCTAAAGACATATTTTGCAGCTGCTCCGCAATAGAGTCATAGTCTTGTTACTGCCATTTTAAATGGGTTCTTTTAGCCTCTTTTCTCTTCTTTTTAGTAAGCAGATAAGCAGAGGAAACTCTTGCCAAACCTCTATTTCTCACTTTGTTCATCTGTTTTTTTTTTTTTTTTCAGCTTTCTTAAACTACTTGGGAAAGTATAAAGTGTTTATTTCATAAGCATAGTTAATATTTTATACTCATTATATTTTATATTCCTCTGTCCGTGGAACTCTCCAGGTAAGAATACTGGGGTGGGTAGCTATTCCTTTCTCTAGGGGGATCTTCCCAACCCAGGGATTGAAGCCAGGTCTCTTGCACTGTAGATAGATCTTTACCATATGAGCCAGCAGGGAAGCTCCTTATACTCATTATAAGATATTCAAGAGTAAACCTGTTTGTTTATTCTATACCACTTTGGATTTCAATTTACACATTTGTATATTCTCTTTGTGAATAGTTGAACTCAATTTTTAGCAGAAAGACAATATGAACAGGAGTCTAATGAAGTGCATTATAGTAAAACTTCATGCCAAAGACAGTCTATCTTACGCAGTTTCTGAAATACCACCGAAGTGAAAGCTGTGCTCAAGGTGAGGTGAGGTAAAGAATTAAATTCAACTTCTTTCCTGAATGGTAGCCAATATTTCTAGTGTATATTGAAAATAAAGTAGCCTATCAGTTACTAAGTAGGCTTGAATATATTATTATAGGAAAAAAATTATATGGGATTTAAATGCCAGCTCAGGAGGAGAGAGGCCTAAGTTAACTTTCTTGCCTCCTCTGGTCCCATTTAGCTGCAGCTTGCTTCTGAAAGAAGCAATCAGCAGTGGTTTATGATGCTCAGACATTTCTATGATGCATGCTCACTGAAAATCATTGATGTTTCTGCTTTAACTAGATTTAGCTACTTTGACTTGAAAGCACTGTGCTGCCTGAAATCCCATTTTACTAAACCTACCAGTGAGTAAAACCACTGAGTCCTTCAGGAAAGTGCGCAGTTAGGGGAAGCTGCTAATTACAGCCACAATCAGCTCTAAAGCTCTACCTTAAAGGCACAGGAATTCTGCCTGCTTCAGCGGGTCTTTCTAGCCAAGCCATGTGGTGCCATTCATGTGGTGTCATGTGGCTTACCCTTTTTTCATGTGTTTCCTCTGATCCTGTGATTTTTGTGTCCCTGCAAAAATGCTTTGCAAGCAAGGCCATGCATCTTGTAGATATCTTTCTTTTCCATTCCTGGGATTCTAGGCTTTTCGCATCTGCCCTCTCTCCCACTCCCCTTTAGCAAAACAGCTACTTCTTTTAAAACTAAACCTAAACCAGCCTCACATGCCATTATTTGTAGAACTGGCCCCCTCTGCAGAGAATGTGTTACCTTGGGAACCAAGACAAATTATAGACTTATGGATTATAAAGTTTTTTTTTACTTTAATGAAAATTTAATTTGTTATGAATGGTTCATCATAGCATATGCCAAGAAGAGCATGCCAGAAATAACAATCTGAAGGAACACACGGGATCTAATGCTTCCATACTTTTCCAAGAGTAAAGGAGATCATTGAAACAACACATGTCAAATGCTATTACTGTCATATTGTTGAGGCCATCTGTTAGAAACCAAGATCAGGACCTGCTGCATTCATTGAATTTGCAGTTCTGGAAAGGACAATGTCAAATGAAATTAAGTTGATTCTGTTAAGAGGAGAGTACCCGAGGGATTAAAACTTCTTTTTTTTTCCACAAAGATAAGCCCATGTGATTTGTGTTGATGTCAGTAGAAATATAGCAGCCTTGGAAAAAAAAAAAACAACTTGAATTATTTCACTATCCAGTTTTTGTAACACAAAATTGCAACAACGGTTTGTACATTTAGATATATACTTGAATGTATACATGTAAGGATGCAGAATATGGATATATATCAGATACAGTTGTATTAGGTAGATCTGAAATCTTTCAGAACAGATAAAGGATGACTGTAAAAAAATATCTGATAGCTTATAAATGAAAAAAAAAATGTGCTGTTTCCTTTGATATTCTGTTGAGGCCTGAAAGTGGAATTTGAGTGGTTTTAATGAGATTCTTGCACACTTTTCAGCCATTCTTACTTTTGTATTGAAATATCAATCTGGTTTTAGTAAATAACTATGTGGGTCTCCCTGTCTCCTAGAATGTTTCTTTGGATGGTATTCAAGTGTCCTTGCTAGCATTCCATTTGTCTGTATTATATGCCTTGCCCCCCATTCTCCCACAATTTAGCTTGGCCTCATACAAAGAGCAAATGTATATATATATTCTTTCTCATTCTATTTCTTAACTGATCAGTCTCTGTGGCTGGTGTTCTTTAGTAAAAATGTAGTTGCCTAAAGCATTAGTTCTTCATCAGTGGCTAAATGCATCACAGACAATTTTTCCATCTTAGTTTCTTTATCTACAGAATATTTAGAATGGATTTAATGACCATATATGACCTTTTTATCTCTAGAAGCTCAGGATCACAGGAACACTGAAATCTTGCATGTGTCCATAAAGTGATGTAACATGCCCTGTTTAAATTTTATCTTGGCAAATGATATAAGGTTAATTATATATAAAAAAATTCTGAAGAAAATGTTAAGAATAAAATTATTGTGAGATAATAATAATGTTTGACAGAAATCTTTACCTACTACATGAGAACATACTTTCTGAATAGTTCTCAGATCTTTTCTTCTTTTTTAAAAAAAGTCTTATTCCATGTGATAGCTTACTGTGAACGATGTCGGGTTCGTGATCTCTGAAGAAGATTTAGCTTTGGGACCAGGGACCAGGCTTGATCACTCANATATATTCTTTCTCATTCTATTTCTTAACTGATCAGTCTCTGTGGCTGGTGTTCTTTAGTAAAAATGTAGTTGCCTAAAGCATTAGTTCTTCATCAGTGGCTAAATGCATCACAGACAATTTTTCCATCTTAGTTTCTTTATCTACAGAATATTTAGAGTGGATTTAATGACCATATATGACCTTTTTATCTCTAGAAGCTCAGGATCACAGGAACACTGAAATCTTGCATGTGTCCATAAAGTGATGTAACATGCCCTGTTTAAATTTTATCTTGGCAAATGATATAAGGTTAATTATATATAAAAAAATTCTGAAGAAAATGTTAAGAATAAAATTATTGTGAGATAATAATAATGTTTGACAGAAATCTTTACCTACTACATGAGAACATACTTTCTGAATAGTTCTCAGATCTTTTCTTCTTTTTTAAAAAAAGTCTTATTCCATGTGATAGCTTACTGTGAACGATGTCGGGTTTGTGATCTCTGAAGAAGATTTAGCTTTGGGACCAGGGACCAGGCTTGATCACTCAAGAGCTTTTGTGCAGCAGAGCTTTATTAAAGTGAAAGAGGACAGAGAACGCTTCTGACACAGACACCAGAGTGGGTGGAGAGTGTCCACTCACTAGTCTAAGCAAGGGAGCTATATACTTTTTAGTTAGTTGTTACAATAAATCAAAAGAATGTCTCAAGGTTGTAAAGATCTTACTAGGCCCACTCCTATAATTTACATTTTAAGATAACAGAATTAGCCAGAAGGTTTTCAGGAAGGAGAAACTGTCCTCAAGCAGGATACATTGTTGTTATATAATCCTTAGTACAGAGTTTAAACTGAGTTGTTTGTTGTGTAATCATCAGTTCTGGGCTTAAAGAAAAAAACATTTTATGTGACAAAGACTAAGGAATGTAGAAAAAAAAGTTTGTCCTTTCCTCCTCCTTGAGAACCCCAGACCCCTTTCTTCCTCCTGGGGGACCACAGACTTCTTATCGAACTGCCTAGAAACTGCCTCTCTCACATGTTTCACCAAAACTTCACATGTATTATGTATGTATATATGTATGTATGCATGTGTCTGTCAAATATCTTTCGAGGTCATTAAATGACTCAGATGCATGAGACTTGTTGCTCACTTACTGTCTGTGTATGAGGGTTGGAATTGTTCCCTTGTTAGGATAAGCTCAGAGAGTTGTCCCTGGTCTTCCCTTGCATGGCAGCTGAGGATGAAGGGAAAAATAAGTGAGCTTGGGACCAACACTAAAATGCTGTGGACCCAGATAGAACGATATGGTTAGACCAAAGCAGTGGGGGCGGCTATGGCTGGGAGAGAGGGTTCCCTGTAATGATTCTGGGTGGGGTTTGTTTTTTTTTTGCTGGAGTTTATCATTTTTCATTCTCATTCCTAGAGATTCCAAAAGGGAACATAGATATTAAGAACTGTATTTAAATCAAAAATAATATCTGAGTAGATACCTGATGGTTCTGTCTAACAAATGCTGTAGCACAAGAATTGGGTCGGGAAACTCCAGATTCCCTCTTAGCTGATAGTTGACCTGCAGGGTAGACCCACTCTGACTCATCCAGCCACAAACTGGGAATTAATGTCTCTCAAGTCACTTTAGTGATCCTGTCCATTTGTGCAATGGATCCAGGGTCTGCCTCAGGCCATGACTCATCTGTAACCTTGTATATACCTTAGTTGGATTCTGGAAAATTCAGCTAGTAGGGAAGAGGATGGTGGTGGAAGCACAGAGCAAGTCACCCCTGTAGGCAGAGCAGAAACACAAGGAGAAAAGCAGAAATGTCCCCAACATCGGAAGTTCATATATAAATAGTAACAGTGGTGAATTTGATTGATGGCTCTGTTTCTTGATTCTACCTACAACTTTCAAGGAATGTGTTGATTATTTTCCATACTTTTAAAAGGATTTGTCTTAATGAGATTGCACTTATTTACAAATGGATATTGGGGATCAAAATGCCTTATGCTTTGGGTTTTATACTTACAATAAAGAGAAATCTGCTTATGTGTTTGTTTGGTCAGGCCACTCAAGATGGCTCTTCTCTCGCTGTCTGTACATCCCTTGCTTGACCAACGCCTACTTCACCTACACCCTATCCACAGGACTCTCCAGTTCTCTTAATCACAGGGCTTAGTCAGTAACTGCCTGCGTGCTTGCCCCTGGCCCTGGGCGCAGGTGGCCCTGGTTGCTGATGAGCCTTCCTTTCCTCCTGAGAAGACTGTTGCTGAGTTCTGCCGTACGCAGTGGGACGTCAGACGGTGAATTTGCTCCTGACTTTTAAGATGCCCTGTCTAATAAACCATCCAAGTATCTGTCGCGGTCTCTGGGCTCTGTCTTCAGTCTCACGTCTGAGCAGGTACAAGTGCAGGCCTGCAGGGTGTAGCCTAACAGTGCTTGGCGGAAATTTCCTATGAGCTCATTTTATTCTAGTGACATTATTATAAGACACTGATTCACTATATCTCTTCATAGATTAAGAGATGGTCCCTAATGCACTGAGAAGATTTAAACTGAGTTTTACATATATGATTAGACAAAAGATGATCTACTACAAAGAAGGCTCTGTAGGGTACACAAAATGAATTTCTTTTTTTGCTTTTGAGGATCTTAGAGTTTGATTTTAAAATGTCAGTACTGTACTTATTGATTCTGTGTTACATATTTTATCATTTATAATACTGAGATTCTTCTTACAGTTGATGGCATGACAGAGTGAAGTGGCAGCATTAAAAATTTCTTAATGGTAAACAACATTATGTGTCTTACAGCTAATGTGTTCAGATTCAATGAGATGTGGTTAGCACAAGAAACTTGGGCAAGTTTATGTGCCATTACCCTTGATAAGCATGTGCTGTGTGGGGATTGTGGGTTGCTGCTGCTGCTGCTACTAAGTCGCTTCAGTTGTGTCCGACTCTGTGTGACCCCATAGACGGCAGCCCACCAGGCTCCCCCGTCCCTGGGATTCTCTAGGCAAGAGCACTGGAGTGGGTTGCCATTTCCTTCCCCAATGCAGGAACGTGAAAAGTGAAAGTAAAGTTGCTCAGTCGTGTCTGACTCTTAGCGACCTCATGGACTACAGCCCACCAGGCTCCTCCGTCCATGGGACTTCCAGGCAAGAGTACTGGAGTGGGGTGCCATTGCCTTCTCAGGATTGTGGGTTAGGAAAGAGGAATCTGTAGTTCTATTGGTTGATTTCAGTTTTCTAGTTTTCACCTGCCTCTCATTGTATGATATCTCACCAGCTGTAAGTGATTCTAGGGTTTAAAGGTCCAGGATTATCCTACAAGATGCAAACCAATGACCTCATTTGGCATTCAGCAGAATAAACGCATATTGGTTTGGCCAGCAGGTTGGTACAAACTTTTTGGCCAACCCATTACATATCTCTTACAACAATGAAGGGAACACTGGATTTTCTAGAGTTACAGAAGGATAACATGAAGGACTTCAGCCATGTGACCATGAAGAGACTGTTAAAGTCAAATATGACTACATATAATTTTTTCCATCATAATTAAAAGACCATGTAAGATATGTCTTCATTTTATACAAGAAAGCAGGATATGGTGTTTTGGCATTGGTGTGAAGATTATATGATGTCTAAGTTATTTCTATGCATTTGTGATTTGGAAAACATATTAAATGCCTATTATAGGCCAAGTGAGTGTAATAGAGATGGCAAGATACATCATTATGAGTTTTGCCTTCAGGGACTTATAATATATGATATAGAATATGATATATTATGATATAATTATAGCAAGGTACAGATATTTAAATGAGTTCATATTTGTAATTGTTGATATTATTAAATGAATTAATATTCTAAAATGTGTTTAGAACAGTATCTAGGACATTGTAAGTGCTAAATGAAAGTGTTTATTGAAAGACAGAAAGACACACAAAGGAAGGATAAACTAGTATGGGGTAAGTGATCTAAGAATGGTACCCCAAAATGCTATGGGAATTCAAATAGGTATGTTCCAGTTAGGGGTGACCATAGAATCAAGGGAATTTCTGAGCCAAGCTTGTAAAGAAAAGCAGGATTCCAGTGGAGAGAGAAAAAAGCACTCCTGATCCAAAGAGTGTCAGAAGAAAAATACATGTACACTGCCTTGTCTTACTACATAAGAGTAGGTTTAATTGTTTCAGGTAGGAGCAAGGGGAGTGAGAAAGGCTGAAGATGCAGGAGCCCAAAAGGACGAGGTAAGAGGTGATGAGATCCAGAGACAGAGGGGTTAGTCTTAGATAAGATATGTGACATCTATTCCTCTAAGGAACAAAGGAAGGAGAGGCAGATGAATTAATTTGGGGGGTACAGAGTTTGTGACTGATGGCTTCTATTTTCTCTTTGAAATAGGAAGGAGATAAGGTTTTGTGATGATTTGGAAGGGGATGGTGTGTGTAGCGGGGGTGGAGTGGGTGAGGATTGATTAGAGTCATGG
>SJYW01001686.1:1070123-1082646 GCA_006410735.1 Raphicerus campestris
CTGACTTTTAAGATGCCCTGTCTAATAAACCATCCACGTATCTGTCGCGGTCTCTGGGCTCTGTCTTCAGTCTCACGTCTGAGCAGGTACAAGTGCAGGCCTGCAGGGTGTAGCCTAACAGTGCTTGGCGGAAATTTCCTATGAGCTCATTTTATTCTAGTGACATTATTATAAGACACTGATTCATTATATCTCTTCATAGATTAAGAGATGGTCCCTAATGCACTGAGAAGATTTAAACTGAGTTTTACATATATGATTAGACAAAAGATGATCTACTACAAAAAAGGCTCTGTAGGGTACACAAAATGAATTTCTTTTTTTGCTTTTGAGGATCTTAGAGTTTGATTTTAAAATGTCAGTACTGTACTTATTGATTCTGTGTTACATATTTTATCATTTATAATACTGAGATTCTTCTTACAGTTGATGGCATGACAGAGTGAAGTGGCAGCATTAAAAATTTCTTAATGGTAAACAACATTATGTGTCTTACAGCTAATGTGTTCAGATTCAATGAGATGTGGTTAGCACAAGAAACTTGGGCAAGTTTATGTGCCATTACCCTTGATAAGCATGTGCTGTGTGGGGATTGTGGGTTGCTGCTGCTGCTGCTACTAAGTCGCTTCAGTTGTGTCCGACTCTGTGTGACCCCATAGACGGCAGCCCACCAGGCTCCCCCGTCCCTGGGATTCTCTAGGCAAGAGCACTGGAGTGGGTTGCCATTTCCTTCCCCAATGCAGGAACGTGAAAAGTGAAAGTAAAGTTGCTCAGTCGTGTCTGACTCTTAGCGACCTCATGGACTACAGCCCACCAGGCTCCTCCGTCCATGGGACTTCCAGGCAAGAGTACTGGAGTGGGGTGCCATTGCCTTCTCAGGATTGTGGGTTAGGAAAGAGGAATCTGTAGTTCTATTGGTTGATTTCAGTTTTCTAGTTTTCACCTGCCTCTCATTGTATGATATCTCACCAGCTGTAAGTGATTCTAGGGTTTAAAGGTCCAGGATTATCCTACAAGATGCAAACCAATGACCTCATTTGGCATTCAGCAGAATAAACGCATATTGGTTTGGCCAGCAAGTTGGTACAAACTTTTTGGCCAACCCATTACATATCTCTTACAACAATGAAGGGAACACTGGATTTTCTAGAGTTACAGAAGGATAACATGAAGGACTTCAGCCATGTGACCATGAAGAGACTGTTAAAGTCAAATATGACTACATATAATTTTTTCCATCATAATTAAAAGACCATGTAAGATATGTCTTCATTTTATACAAGAAAGCAGGATATGGTGTTTTGGCATTGGTGTGAAGATTATATGATGTCTAAGTTATTTCTATGCATTTGTGATTTGGAAAACATATTAAATGCCTATTATAGGCCAAGTGAGTGTAATAGAGATGGCAAGATACATCATTATGAGTTTTGCCTTCAGGGACTTATAATATATGATATAGAATATGATATATTATGATATAATTATAGCAAAGTACAGATATTTAAATGAGTTCATATTTGTAATTGTTGATATTATTAAATGAATTAATATTCTAAAATGTGTTTAGAACAGTATCTAGGACATTGTAAGTGCTAAATGAAAGTGTTTATTGAAAGACAGAAAGACACACAAAGGAAGGATAAACTATAGTATGGGGTAAGTGATCTAAGAATGGTACCCCAAAATGCTATGGGAATTCAAATAGGTATGTTCCAGTTAGGGGTGACCATAGAATCAAGGGAATTTCTGAGCCAAGCTTGTAAAGAAAAGCAGAATTCCAGTGGAGAGAGAAAAAAGCACTCCTGATCCAAAGAGTGTCAGAAGAAAAATACATGTACACTGCCTTGTCTTACTACATAAGAGTAGGTTTAATTGTTTCAGGTAGGAGCAAGGGGAGTGAGAAAGGCTGAAGATGCAGGAGCCCAAAAGGACGAGGTAAGAGGTGATGAGATCCAGAGACAGAGGGGTTAGTCTTAGATAAGATATGTGACATCTATTCCTCTAAGGAACAAAGGAAGGAGAGGCAGATGAATTAATTTGGGGGGTACAGAGTTTGTGACTGATGGCTTCTATTTTCTCTTTGAAATAGGAAGGAGATAAGGTTTTGTGATGATTTGGAAGGGGATGGTGTGTGTAGCGGGGGTGGAGTGGGTGAGGATTGATTAGAGTCATGGAAGTTTGCAACAGCTGCTCTGAGAGTGGAAGGGAAAATAGAACAAACACAAGAATAAAAAAGTATTGCCCAGCAACGCTGCAGGTCTATTTGAGATGGGAAACAATAACATAGCAGCAAGCTTGTATGATTCCCTTAGCAGTCCTTAGATGCTGAGGTGTAGGAGCAGAAGAATTGTCTTGGAAGTTGCAGCTCAACAGGGGAAAAATAGTCAAGGGTGTATTCAGAGAGAAGAAGGAAACAGAGGGGGTGAGGAATTGGAAGGCTAAAAGAAGTCAATAGTTAGCACTGGTGGGCATGATGGAGTGGGCTACACGCAAGTCTAGGAGGCTCTGCTGGTAGAACAGAGTATTAGTCTCAGGTGTTTAGGCTGAGTCAGGTCTCAGTGGTGGAAAAAGTGTCGTTGGATAATCACCCACACTGATATTGAATTATCTCAACTTGCAGAGTCCTCCGTGGATCTTGAGAAATGATGGGGAGGGGAATAGATGATAATAAGGAAGGCTATAAGGAGTGATGGGGGAATCACAGGTACTTTGAAGAAGCAAACACACATTAAAAAAAAAATTGAAGGTGTAAAGAGCTAAGGTGATCCACAAGAAACAGTGGCAGAATGGAGAATGATGTCCAAATATTTTAGCATTGAAGTACACGTATTGTAGGATAATGAGCATTTGAGAGGTAAGTAAAGAGAGCAGTATTTTTCAGGGAGAGACATGCCTTGAAGATTAGGTAGATAGCAGTTTAGCATTCTGGACGATGAAATCAGGCAAAGCAGAGTCAAATACAGGTAGCGCTGTATCCAGGGCACCATAACCTTGCTAAGCCTCAGTGTCCTGAGGTAAAATGGGAATAATAATTGTGGTTGCTTACTGCCGAAAGGCTATGGTATTTCTGGCGTATTTCACAGATATCTTATCTCTAGTTCCTTTCAGTTTTCTTTTTCCCCCTTATTTTCCTGAATTTTAATGTTGGAGTGTTACAGGGTTCAGGCTTCCCAGGGCTCAGTGGGTAAAGAATCTGCCTGCGGTGCAGGATTTGCAGGAGATGCTGGATCCATTCCTGGGTTGGGAAAATTCCTTGGAGGAGGGCATGAAGAATCCCACTCCAGCATTCTTGCCTGGAAGACTCCATGGACAGAGGAGCCTGGTGGGCTAGAGTCCATAGGGTCACAAAGAGTCGGACACGCCTGGGCGACTGAGCGTGCACGCACGTCATAGGGCTCAGACCTTAATCTGCTTTCTTTTCTTTCCTCCCCTCTCCTCAGCCAGCCTGATGGTTTTATTTTATCTTTTAAAAATATTTATTTATTTGGCCATGCAGCCTCCCAGTGGTGGGACGTGGAATCACTGATTTTTGTGTGGCGTGTGAACCCTTAGTTGTAACATATGGGCTCTAGCTCCCTGACCAGGGATCAGACGCAGTGCCCCTGCAGCAGGAGCGTGGAATCAGCCACTGTGCTACCAGGGAAGGCCCAGGCTAATGGTTCTACATATCAATCATATGCTGATGACTTCTAAAATTTTATCTCTAATACAGACCTTTTCCTTAAACCTCACACCCATACATCCACCTGGTTATTAGATATCTCCACTGGATGGCTAATATATAATGCATCTCCAACAACAGTGACGTGTCCAAAACTGAAATCCAGAACTTCTGCTTCAAACCTGCTTCACCCACAGCTTTCTCCATCTCACTCATGGTGGCTCTCTCCAGTTCACTCAGTTCAGTTGCTCAGTCGTGTCTGACTCTTTGTGACCCCATGGACTGCAGCACGCCAGGCTTCTCTGTCCATCACCAACTCCCAGAGCTTGCTCAAACTCATGGCCATCGAGTTGGTGATGCCATTCAACCATCTCATCGTTTGTTGTCCCCTTCTCCTCCTGCTGCCTTCAATCTTTCCCAGCATCAGGGTCTTTTCCAATGAGTCAGTTCTTTGCATCAGGTGGCCAAAGTGTTGGAGTTTCAGCTTCAACATCAGTCTTTCCAATGAATATTAAGGACTGATTTCCTTTAGGATGGACTGGTTGGATCTTCTTGTAGCCCAAGGGGCTCTCAAGAATCTTCTCTAACACCACAGTTCAAAAGCATCAATTCTTCTGTGCTCAGCTTTCTTTATAGTCCAACTCTCACATCCATACATGACTATTGGAAAAACCGTAGCCTTGACTAGATGGACCTTTGTTGCCAAAGTAATATCTCTGCTTTTTAATATGCTGTCTAGGTTGGTCATAACTTTCCGTCCAAGGAGCAAACATCTTTTAATTTCATGGCTGCAGTCACCATTTGCAGTGATTTTCAAGCCCCTCCAAAATAAAGGCTCTCACTGTTTCTATTGTTTCCCCATCTATTTGCCATGAAGTGATGGGACCGGTTGCCAGGATCTTAGTTTTCTGAATGTTGAGTTTTAAGCCAACTTTTTCACTCTCCTCTTTCACTTTCATCAAGAGGCTCTTTAGTTCTTCTTCACTTTCTGCCATAAGGGTGGTGTCATCTGCATATCTGAGGTTACTGATATTTCTTCCAGCAACCTTGATTCCAGCCCAAACCTTTGAAGTCAGCCTTGTTTCTCTCTCTCAGACCCCATACCCACCTGGCCTCTGTCTTCAAAGACTGTCCTGAAACCAGCTGCTTCTCACTGCTTCTCCTGCTGCCACCTGGATCTGAGCTCACCTCCTGCACTATCTCTAGCATTGTCCTCTATCATCTTTTCTCAGTAGCTTGAGCTTGCCAGAGCTTTAAAAATAAAGTCAGGTCATAGTGCTGTCTAGTGGATTCCTTTTCTCTCAGAAAACTGTCCTCACACAAGCCTGCAAGGCTGTCCTTGATCTGCCCTCCCCTTCTCTCATCTCTTCCTTTCTCACCCTACCGCAGTCTAAGGCCACTTTATTCCTTGAGCTGGTCACTTATACTCTTCACACTACAATTTTTGTGTTTACCATTTTCTCTGCTTAGAACGCTCTTTCATCAGGTGCTTTTTAGGGCTAACTTTCTTATATTTCCCTGGAGAAGGGAAAGGCTACCCACTCCAGTATCCTGGCCTGGAGAATTTCATGGACTGTATAGTCCAAGGGGTGGAAGAGTCAGACATGACTGAGTGACTTTCACATCACTTCACACTTCTTACGTGTAAATCTTTGTTCAAATCTTGGGATTTCCCTAGTGGTCCAGTGGTTACGATTGTGTTTCCAATGGTGGGATGTGAGTTTGATCCCTGGTAGGGGAACAAGAATTCCACATGACACAGGGAGTGACCAAAAAAAAAAAAAAAAAGGAAGAAGAAGCTGGTGCTGACCACCTTGCTTAGAAACCAATGCACCATGCACAGCCTTCCTGTGGCACTCCTAATCTCCTAACGCTGCTTTGCCTTTTTATCATCTCCTTGTACACTACTTATTTAGTTTGAAATTTATTTATTCATTTATTCTGGGCTGTGCTAGGTCTTCATTGCTGCATGTGGGCTTTCTCTAGTTGCAGCAAGTGGAGACTGCACTACAGCTTGAAGCACAGACTTCTCACCGTGCGGCGTCTCTTGTTGCTTAGCCTGGGCTCTGGGGCACGAAGGCTTCAATAGTGGTGTCTCATGGGCTTAGCAGCCTTGTGGCATGTGGGATCTTCCAAGAACAGGGATCAAACCTGCATCCCCTGCATTAGCAGGTGGATTTTTAACCACTGGATCACCAGGATAGTCTATTAGATGCTATTTAATTTACTTATGCTTATTCTTTATTGTTCATCTCCCTGTGCAATGAAAACCCCTTGTAAGCATGATCTGCTTTCACCACTAATGAACACTAAGAACCTAACGTGGTACTTGGCAAGTGGTGGATACTCAGTAAATATTTGCTCAAAGAATAAAGCAATGAGAAAATGAATGTATGACTGTAAAACCTTTCTATACACTGGTGTGGTGGTGGTGGTTTAGTGGCTAAGTCTTGCCTGACTCTTGTGACCCCATGGACTGTAGCCCACCAGGCTCTTCTGTCCTTGGGATTTCCCAGGCAAGGATACTGGAGTGGGTTGCCATTTCCTTCTCCATCTATATGCTGGACGTTATGCTAAGTACTGCATTAATGCTACTTGTTATTATTGTTGTTACTTTTTAGTTGAGGGAGAGGAATAAGGAATACATCTTAGAAAGGTTTGAAAAAAAGGGGAAAAAAAGATAAAGAGGAAGACTGTGATGTTGACATGGGCTGGTGAGTAGATTATGACCTCAAAATAAACCCTAATAGGCTATTGGTTTCTCTGTAGGAGCTCTCTAGAAGAAGTCACCTTTGGGAGAGAGAGTTAGGAAATAATTTACCCAGAAATAATTATCACTAGCAGGAAATGAGTCTTTTCCCACCCTGACTAACCCAACAGAGACTACTTGTAAGTCATTATCTTGGTTAAGTTTTATTAATCTTTGGGCACAGAGCACAGTGATACACTTTATTGGGGGACACTCTTCACCAATGAAGTTTTAAAGCTCTTGGGGGAGTATTTGAATGAGAATTTGAATGTGATAGCAGGATTGATTTAGGAAACATTGTTAACATTTTCCTTACTTTTTCTTTTCTTTTTTACATCTTGAATGTTTGGGCAATTAGTGAGCTTAAGAGAGAATGGCACAATTTTAGTTTAGAGAATATGAGGTTTTCTGATTACTTTAAATTTTTAATGCCTCTAATATGTTGACACTTTGATTGTGTACTGCCCATTAATTTAAGTATTGAAATGGCTTATTGCTTTGTTGGATCTGAAAGATTTATGATACACGCAGGGATATAGGTGCACCTTTTTCCCTTAACTTTTCATTTGACAGACATCATTCATATGCATCATGGACAATACTGGAAATGCAGAAAGAAGAAAAACTAGCCCTTGTCCCATCCTCAGAGATAGCCACTGTTAGCCTACTGCTGTACTGTACATGTTCTATCTTGAGTCATTTCAAAAGGTGGATATATTTCCCTTGGAATTTGTTCATTTGCTGTCTCAAGGTAGTAATTCCTAACCTTTTCTGGGATTGTGGGCTGTTCTGAGAATCTAATAAAATCTATAGATTCCCTTCCCTTGAATCTTCATATGCTCATGCACACAACTTTTGCATATTATCAGAGATTTTATGAACAATCTGAATCCTATAATAACCAGTGGATTCTAGGTTTAAATCCTTGATATAAAGCATAAGCCCCGTTAAAAACCTTTTAAAATCTGATAAATGATGAAAAATTAAAATGTTTTCCTATTATGCTTACACTTGTTCAGATAAAACCACAGTGAATAGTAGTGTTAACTGTTCAGTTGTGTCCAACTCTTTTTAACCCCATGGACTATAACCTGCCAGGCTCCTATGTTTGTGGACTTCTCTAGGCAAGAATACTGGAATGGATTGCTATTCCCTTCTCCAGGGGATCTTCCTGACCCAGGGGTTAAACCCAGGTCTCCT
The DNA here is from genome assembly GCA_006410735.1 of Raphicerus campestris. Classification (NCBI taxonomy): domain Eukaryota; kingdom Metazoa; phylum Chordata; class Mammalia; order Artiodactyla; family Bovidae; genus Raphicerus; species Raphicerus campestris. The sequence continues at coordinate 1,077,737 of SJYW01001686.1, forward strand.
GAGTTGCAGCAGGCAGATTCTTTACCATCTGAGCCACTAGGGAAATCTGGTGAATATGTGTTGCTTTTCTCTACCCGGCACCCATTTTTACCCTTCTCTTTTGGTAACACTGCTCAATTACTTGGTTATAAGGATGGGTATGTGACTCAGGCTGCAGTGAGAAGATCTGACTTTAGAGTAGCTAAAGTATAAGTTAAAATTAAACAGAGGAGGATATTTTACCAAATGTGTAAGAATCTATGCATCCAAATGTTTATTTCCCAGTGTAACTATTTTGGGAGATTTCATTCCAATTATGTTGTCATGGTTCAACATACTTTTGAACTTATTTTATGGAATTGCCTTTAAAGTAAGTTTTTGAGGAATATAAGCAAGTCACATCATCAAAACTTTTGGTTGAAAATTATAGTAGACCCCATACAAATTAATTAAATAAGAAAGTAATTTATTGGTCCATGTCTTTAGAAACTTTAGTGGAGAGCTCTGTTTTAAAACACAGATAGACAAAGAAACTCAAATAATTTCATCAAGATCTTGTGTTGTTTCGTTTGTGTTGACTCCATTCTCAGGCATGATTTTCCTGTGTGGTGGCAAAAGTTACTATCATTCTTTCAGGCTAAAATCCATCAGAAGCAGACAGCATCATTTCTGGTAGTTCCCAGATAACTCGTGAGACTTAGACCTCATGCTCACAGTGAAACCACCTTTGAGGCCAAGGGAATACACTGTGGCTTTTGGTTTCATTCAGGGGCATGTGCCTCCCCATGGAATCTTTGTTTTTATCCAATATGCATGGACCAAGAAGGGCTTCCCTGGTAGCCCAATTGGTAAAGAATCTGCCTGCAATTCAGGAGACCCCAGTTCAATTCCTGGTTTAGGAAGATCCGCTGGAGAGGGGACTGGCTACCCACTCCAGTATTCTTGGACTTCACTTGTGGCTCAGCTGGTAAAGAATCTGCTTGCAATGTGGGAGATCTGGATTCGATCCCTGAGTTGGGAAGATTCCCTAGAGAAGGGAAAGGCTACCCACTCCAGTACTGTGGCCTGGAGAATTCAAACAGTCAGACATGACTGAGCGACTTTCACTTTCATGGACCAAGAGTGGAGGAGGAGATTAAGGGTCAAAATAGGGGGCTATTGTTGGAATAAGCAAATCTTTTTAATTTGTTTTAATTTTACTTTATTTTACTTTACAATACTGTATTGGTTTTGCCACAGTCAATATGACTCTTTTAAAGTCTCAATTTATTTGTGGCTCAAAACATCAACTTCTTCACAAGTTGTTGTTTGCTGTTATTTAGTCACCAGGTAGTATCCAACCCACTGAGACCCCATGGTCTGTAGCCTGCCAGGCTCCTCTGTCCATGGGATTCCTAGGCAAGACTACTGGAGTGAGTTGCTGTTTCCTTCTCCAGGGGATCTTCCCAATCCAGGGATCAACCTGCATCTCTTACATCTTCTGTATCGGCATTGGCAAGCAGGTTCTTTACCACTAAAACCACCTAGGAAGCCCAGGAAAGCCAAATATGACCCTAAATAACTGTTGATAACAATAAAGGTAATTTACTAATGTCAGAGGATTCAAAAGAATATGTTTTAGATTGTAATATTCATTTCAAGAGAGGCAGAGATAATACCTGGGAAAATATAGTTTACTCATACGAGTTATCTCTTAAGTAAAACAGAAGGAATAAGAAATAATACAAATAAATCTAAATTAGCAGGTAAGAAACTATTGACTTTTTTATAGTATTTTAAAAATTAATTAATTTATTTTAATTGGAAGATAATTTCTTTACAACATTGTGGTGGTTATTGCCGTACACCGACATAACCACCCACGGGTGTACATGTGTCTCCCCGTCCTGAAGCCCTGCTCCCACCTCCCTCCTCACCCCATCCTTCTGAGTCATCCCAGAGCACCAGGCTTTCAGTGCCCTGTTTCATGCATCAAACTTGCACTGGTCATCTATTTTACATATGGTAATGTACATGCAACTATTGACTTTTAGCCTGCATTCTTAAAGGCTGTATCTTTAAAAAGAGATTAGGAAATTCTTGTGAGAGTATACAACATTGAATTATANTGTTTCATGCATCAAACTTGCACTGGTCATCTATTTTACATATGGTAATGTACATGCAACTATTGACTTTTAGCCTGCATTCTTAAAGGCTGTATCTTTAAAAAGAGATTAGGAAATTCTTGTGAGAGTATACAACATTGAATTATATATTAAAAAAAAAATCACTCTAGTAAATTCTGTTCTGAAAAACATGCTAAATAAAATGTGATTTCTTGTGGATATGAGTTATTGATTTTAATGTTCTATGTGATTAAGCTCATTGTGGGATTTATACATTTTCTATTTGGCTTACTTTTGTCTGTTGAACTAGCAGTTTCTGATATGAATGTATTTATGATAATGTAATTAATTATCTGAATGTAATTAATCTTTACTTACATTGTTGATTTTAGCTATTAATCTGTCCTAATTTTTAGTGACTTAAAAAATAAACATACATTTCAAGGCTACATACATATATATATCTGTGATTTTGTATATTACTTTTTGTATAAAAAGTAATATTCTTTTTATCAGTATATGATGTTCCTCTTTTCCCTTATATTTTCCACCATAAGTTCTATAACCTGCTTTATTTCTTATTTTCCTGGTATGTTTTCTGTTCTCTTATTGATATTTCTGTATACTTTCTTTACTTTTTTACCCATTAATATTTACCCTTGGATTCACTGCTTTTTGACTAAATATGGTTCATTTATATGAAATTAAATTTTTTCCTCAAATATTTCTGTCATCTTATTTTTGCTTTCCATTTACAGTTCCTTTCATTTATTTTTTCCCTTTTATATGCTCCACTAGGTAGATGGCAGTTTTTCTTCTATTTTAAAAATAAACATTTTATTTTTATACTTGTGGTGTATACTTTTTTACTCCCAATTTAGTAAGACTTAAAATTGTGCTTATTTTTCTATATCAAAATATTACACTGAATAGGACAAGATATATTCTAACTTCTCCCATATACCTCTCTCATATCTTCCCTTAAAAGTCACTGTACTATTAGTATTGTCTAGAATTTTAATTTCAGGTTTTTATGCATATGCATTTATGGTTACTGCTTATTAGGTAAAAGTAAATTAAGTTTACTTTTTATATTCTTTGCAGCCAAAGAAGGAGAAGCTCTATACAGTCAACAAAAACAAGACCAGGAGCTGACTGTGGCTCAGAGCATAAACTCCTTATTACCAAATTCAGCCTTAAATTGAAGAAAGTAAGGAAAACCGCTAGATCATTCAGGCATGACTTAAATCAAATCCCTTATGATTATACAGTGGGAGTGAGAAATAGATTTAAGGGCCTAGATCTGATAGATAGAGTGCCTGATGAACTATGGAATGAGGTTTGTAACATTGTACTGGAGACAGGGATCAAGANCTAGACCATTCAGGTATGACCTAAATCAAATCCCTTATGATTATACAGTGGAAGTGAGAAATAGATTTAAGGGCCTAGATCTGATAGATAGAGTGCCTGATGAACTATGGAATGAGGTTTGTAACATTGTACTGGAGACAGGGATCAAGACCATCCCCATGGGAAAAAAAAAATGCAAAAAAGCAAAATGGCTGTCTGGAGAGGCCTTACAAATAGCTTTCAAAATAAGAGAGGCGAAAAGCAAAGGAGAAAAGGAAAGATATAAACACCTGAATGCAGAATTCCAAAGAGTAGCAAGAAGACATAAGAAAGCCTTCTTCAGTGATCAATGCAAAGAAATAGAGGAAAAGAACAGAATGGGAAAGACTAGAGATCTCTTCAAGAAAACTAGAGATACCAAGGGAACATTTCATGCAAAGATGGGCTCGATAAAGGACAGAAATGGTAGGGACCTAACAAAAGCAGAAGATATGAAGAAGAGGTGGCAAGAATACACAGAAGAACTGTACAAAAAAGATCTTCATGACCCAGATAATCATGATGGTGTGATCACTCATCAGGAGCGAGACATCCTGGAATGTGAAGTCAAGTGAGCCTTAGAAAGCATCACTATGAGCAAAGCTAGTGGAGGTGATGGAATTCCAATTGAGCTATTACAAATCCTGAAAGATGATGCTGTGAAAGTGCTTCACTCAATATGCCAGCAAATTTGGAAAACTCAGCAGTGGCCACAGGACTGGAAAAGGTCAGTTTTCATTCCAATCCCAAAGAAAGACAATGCCAAAGAATGCTCAAACTACTGCACAATTACACTAATCTCACATGCTAGTAAAGTAATGCTCAAAATTCTCCAAGCCAGGCTTCAGGAATACGTGAAAGGCAGAGGAACCAGAGATCAAATTGCCAACATCCACTGGATCATGGAAAAAGCAAGAGAGTTTCAGATAAACATCTATTTCTGCTTTATTGACTATGCCTAAGCCTTTGACTGTGTGGATTACAATAAACTGTGGAACATTCTGAAAGAGATGGGAATACCAGACCACCTGACCTGCCTCTTGAGAAATCTGTATGCAGGTCAGGAAGCAACAGTTAGAACTGGACATGGAACAACAGACTGGTTCCAAATAGGAAAAGGAGTACCTCAAGGCTGTATATTGTCACCCTGCTAATTTAACTTCTATGCAGAGTACATCATGAGAAATGCTGGACTGGAAGAAACACAAACTGGAATCCAGATTGCCGGGAGAAATATCAGTAACCTCAGATATGCAGATGACACCATTCTTATGGCAAAAAGTGGAAAAGGACTAAAAAGCCTCTTGATGAAAGTGAAAGTGGAGAGTGAAAAAGTTGGCTTAAAGTTCAACATTCAGAAAACAAAAATCATGGCATCCGGTCCTATCATTTCATGGGAAAGAGATGGGGAAACAGTGGAAACAGTGTCAG
>SJYW01001686.1:1095254-1126094 GCA_006410735.1 Raphicerus campestris
AAAGAGGAGAGTGAAAAAGTTGGCTTAAAGCTCAACATTCAGAAAATGAAGATCATGGCATCCAGTCCCATCACTTCATGGATAATAGATGGGGAAACAGTGGAAACAGTGTCAGACTTTATTTTTGGGGGGGCTCCAAAATCACTGCAGATGGTGATTGCAGCCATGAAATTAGAAGACCCTTACTCCTTGGAAGAAAAGTTATGACCAACCTAGATAGTATATTCAAAAGCAGAGACATTACTTTGCCAACTAAGGTCTGTCTGGTTAAGGCTATGGTTTTTCCTGTGGTCGTGTATAGATGTGAGAGTTGGACTATGAAGAAGGCTGAGTGCCAAAGAATTGATGCTTTTGAACTGTGGTGTTGGAGAAGACTCTTGAGAGTCCCTTGGACTGCAAGGAGATCCAGCCAGTCCATTCTGAAGGAGATCAACCCTGGGATTTCTTTGGAAGGAATGATGCTAAAGCTGAAACTCCAGTACTTGGGCCACATCATGCGAAGAGTTGGCTCATTGGGAAAGACTCTGATACTGGGAGGGAGTGGGGGCAGGAGGAGAAGGGGACGACAGAGGATGAGATGGCTGAATGGCATCACGGACTCGATGGATGTGAGTCGAGTGAACTCCAGGAGATGGTGATGGACATGGAGGCCTGGTGTGCTGCGATTCATGAGGTCGCAAAAAGTCGGACACGCCTGAGCGACTGAACTGAACTGATGAATAGTGTTGCAGTGAACATTGTGTGCTGACATCTCTTCAAGATCCTGATTTAAATTCTTTTGAATAAATATCTAGAAGGGTGATTACTGGATTCTGGAATTCTCAAGGAGGAGGAAAGGATAAATTTTTTTTTCTACATTCCTTAGTCACATAAAATGTTTCTTTTTCTATAAGCCTGGAACTGATGATTATACAACAAGCAAATCAGTTTAAACTCTGTGCTAAGTATTATGTAATAGCAATGTATCCTGCTTGAGGACAGTTTCTCCTTCCTGAAAACCTTCATGACTAATCCTGATATCTTAGAGTGTATATTATGAGTGAGTCTGGTAAAGTCTTTCCATTGTTAAGTTCTAATCCTGTTATTTTAAAATGTAAACTGTGGGAGTGGGTCTGGTAAAATTTTTACAACCTTAAGACATTCTTTTGATTTATTGTAATAACTAATTTAAAAAGTATATAGCTTCCTTGCTAACACTAGGAAGTAGGGCACTCTCCGCCCCCTCTGATGTCTGTGTCAGAAGCTTTCTTTGTCCCTTTTCACTGTAATAAAACTTCTGCCACACAAGAGCCCTGTGCTCAAGCCTGGTCTCTGGTCCTGAGGCTAAATCTTCGGAGATCATGAACACAACATCATTCACCGTAAGCTATCAGTTCTATTTTTGATATCTCGAGGAATCTCCATACTGTCTTGCATAGCAGCTGCATCATTTTGCATTCTGAATCAATGGGGTAACTTCCTTGATTTTTAAAGAATCACATCTTAGGTGCTAAACAGAAATGTGCTATGATAGGAAGAAGAGGAGATAAAAGAGCATCTCTGTGTTTCCAGGAGTAGTGAAAATGCAATTTGACGTGGATTGCCTCTTGGCTTTAGCTCAAATCCTCTTTCCTCAGGTAAGCTTTCAAACTTTTCTTGATCATCTTGAAATATCTCTTCCTTCTGAGCAGAAATTTCTCAGAACCACAGAGAAGGGCTGAATGCTTTTGTCATTATTTCTGTCCTTTGGATCCAACTTGTTTTCCTTTGAGAAAACAAACATCCACCTGATATAGCTGAGAAAACCTGTTAGTGTGGGCTGCCTCTAGCAGTTCAGCATCACCTTGGCTAGGTTGCTGCCAACACCCACAGACCCCGTTGTTGCTATTCTCAGAAGCACATATCCCACTTTTATTTAAATAGCATAAAGATTGGAGCTGGAAAGAGAACAATACTCAACCCGGCATTTGAAGTCCATATTATAACCACAGACTGGAGAGCTTCTAGGGAGGGTAACACAGTGGTCCTGGGTGAGAGAGATTAGAAGCATGGCAAAATTAAAGGTTTAAGGTATTTTGGAAATCACTAGTTCTCTTCCTCTCATCTTGGTGCTAGAGGTAACAAATCTGCCTGTCAGTGCAGGAGACATAAGAGATGAGGGTTCGATCCCTGGGTCAGGAAGATCTCCTGGAGGAGGGTGTGGCAACCCACTCCAGTATTCTTGCCTGGACAATCCAGTGTACAGAGAAGCCTGGTGAACTGCAGTCCATAGGGTCACAAAGAGTCAGTCAGACACGACTGAAGCAACTTAGCATGCATGCATACGCCTCACCTTAAACTGAAATCCAGCTTGGTGAGAAGATTTGGTTGAATTAGCACCAGACTTGTGATCAGAGCTCAGGCTTTTTTCCTGATTTTGGAACGTTCTTCTTATCATATCCAACTATGCATACTGTGTATTTCAGATATGGAAGTCAGTAATAGCACACTAGGAGTATGCTTTTCTAGAGATCAGGATTTTTTAAGTCAGAAAAATTTTAGTTGATTTGGGATTGCATGAACAATTTGCTAAAATTTGTCATTCCTGTATTTAGTGGGAAGGTTAATTTTATGTGCTAACTTGGCTAGACATAGTACCAGATATTTGGTCAAATATTATTCTTGATGTTCATGTGACACTGTTAGGGAGATTAACATTTAAATCAGTGGACTTTGAGTAAAGCAGATGGCTCTCCATAATATAGGTGGGCCTTATCCGATCTGTTGAAGGTCCACACGGAACAAAAGACTGACCTCTGCCCAGAAGGAAGGAATTCTGTAGACAGGCTTCACACTTGAACTGTAATTTTGGCTTCTCATGTGACTCCCGTGTAATAACTCATCTTGCAGATTTTGAACTGGATGAGCCATTTCCTTAGAATAAATCTTTTTTCTCTATACATGCACATCTTATTTGTCCTGTTACTCTGGGGAACTCTGACTAATACATTTAAAGAAACACTTGTCTCTCTTGTCTAGCACTTGAACCTTACATATGTGGACCCAGAGCACCTTGTTTGATGTTTTGGGTCATCATATACCAACATCTATCCCTCTAATACTCTGTAGACACAAAGATGCTTCTCTTTTATTTTGGTACTAGTAACAGGGATCACTTCATAATATTATCCTGATGTGTCTTCGTCAAATTCTGAGACAAGTGCTGCTGGCTCTATCTGTTGGACAGTGAGGCAGGCTTTTGGTTCAGGTGCCAGAGAAGGCAAGAAAGCAAGTACCCAGCGACTCAGTTTTCATTTTTTCTCTGAAAAATTGGTATTCTCTTGTCCAGCCCTCCATCTTGCTTTGCCAAGACATTCCCAGATTCTCTGCATCATCTTCCTTTTTATTGATTGGGCCCCTTTCAGTCATGAGTAGCAGTAACCTGACACAAACTAGCTTAAGCCCAAAGTGAATTTTGTTTGTTTGTGTGACAAAAACAAAACAAACAAGCGAAAGAAAAAATAAAAGCTTGACAGGGAGTCCTGGTGTAGATGACTTCAGAGCCTCAGATACCTTCATTCAGAAGTATTCTCTCCCCGTCTCTGGACTTGGCTTTCCTATGGGTTGTGCCATGTTCAGGCTGGCTCTTCCCAGTCTTGGTGAGATGCAGTTAGCCACTCCTAGCTCATACACTGCTCATTTAACACCACAGGAAAAAGAGTGCTGCCCCAGAATTCTAGAAAAGTCCTGCGCCTGCCTTTCACTCTGAATGGGCCTCCCTGGTGGCTCAGAAGATAAAGAATCTGCCTACAATGTGGGAGACTGGGGTTTGATGCCTGGGTTGGGAAGATTCCCCTGGAGGAGGAAATGGCAACCCACTCCAATATTCTTGCCTGGGGAATCCCATTGACAGAAGAGCCTAGTGGGCTACATACAGTCCATGGGGTGTCCAAAGAGTCGGACTAACTGCGTGACTAACACACTTTCTATCCCTGAATAGGCCGATTAGTTTATTCCTAGATCATATGGCCATCTTCTTACTTAGGACTGGCCTCAATCAAGCCACATATACAAAGAGCAAGGAAGAAGCGGTTTTCTCAAAGGAAAAGGGAGCACAAATACCAGGGACACAAAAGCAGTAGACGACACGGCAGCATCTGTGCCAAGTTTGTGCAGCCGCAGTGTGTCGGGAAGAAGCTCAGTCTCCAATAGTTCAGTTTCTTTATCTTAAAAAAAAATTTCTTGGCTTTGTTAAAAGGTAATCGACAAAGTTGAAATATGTTTACAGTATGCAATGTGACAATTTGATACATGTGTACATTCAGTTCAGTTCAGTCGCTCAGTCGTGTCTGACTCTGTGACCCCATGAATCACATCACGCCAGGCCTCCCTGTTCATCACCATCTCTCAGAGTTCACTCAGACTCACCGTCCATCGAGTCCGTGATGCCATCCAGCCATCTCATCCTCTGTCGTCCCCTTCTCCTCCTGCCCACAATCCCTCCCAGCATCAGAGTCTTTTCCAATCAGTCAACTCTTCACATGAGGTGGCCAAAGTACTAAAGTTTCAGCTTTAGCATCATTCCTTCCAAAGAAATCCCAGGGTTGNTGTACATTATATGTATGTTATTCATACATATGTATCATACAAGTACACATGTACAAATGTCTGTGAAATATCCCATGGTTCTGGGTTATTGGGGTCTGGAAATAAAGAAGACTGAGCTAGAGAGCCTCCTAAGCTTTAGAAAAAAATTACACTTCCTGGAAACAAATTACACCTTCCAGGAACATTTGAATAATTTGAATAGTACAAACATCAGAATAGTTTGTAGTTCCTCATGTTGTAGTACCATTTTTCTCATTGATTATTGTCAGCTCCTGAGCCTTCTCCTCTAGTCTTTTTTGTATCTTGCCATAGTATTCAGATTGAAATATTGGGAAGTGTATTTCACGAGGAAAGGGGTTTAGTTCTTTGCTCGCTCTTTTATTTGCAGTGCCTAGAAGAGTACCAGGCCCATGATAGACACTCAAAGGATATTTTTGGAATAAATGGTTTGATAAACTGCACATGTTATTTTATATCTGGCCTCACCATGAATGGGTAAATGTCATGGTAACAAGGTTTATTTTGTTTATTATGCTTTTTATAATTCTTTCCAGTTTAATTTTTTAAATTAAACTTATTTTGAATAAAATTATAAACTCAAATGTTATTATAAGAAATAACACAGACAGGTCTCATGTACTCTTTATCCTGTTTTGCCAGTGGCAACATTTTGCAAACTATAGTACAGTATCACAACTGGGATGTTGAGATGTTGACATCAGTGTTGTCAGTCGGGTTGACCTTCCCTCTCTCTTTTTCTCTTTCTGTGTGTGTGAGTTTGTGGTAAATTGCTTCATGGCCACAATTTCTTCACATACAATATACATCCTTTTGCCGTGTGACTTTGCTGTTCCCATACTTTGGGGTAAGCTCTCCTCCAGACCCTTGAATTTGGGCCAGACATTTTGCTGTGATCAGTAGAATGTGGCAGAAGTTATGTTGTGTGAGTGTTAGTCTTGGCTTCCAAAGACCTTGCATCTTTATCATCTCTCTTGTATTTTTCTGAGACTCCCCACACCACACCTGAGTTGAAGAATATATTCTAGGCTACTGGGGCTGAGGGGCGGGGAGGGGACAAACTGAGGAACCCCCCCACAACAGCTAGAGCCAATTCTGGACATGTGAGTGAGGCGATCTTGGACCTTCCAGCCTGGCTAAATGCATTAGTAAGACCAGGTAAAATGAGCAGAAGACTGGCCTAGTCAAAGCTCACATAATTATGAAAAGTAATAAATCATTGTCGTTTTATATTTTGGAATGTTTGTTACATAGCAGAGGGTAACTGAGATAGTAGCATCTCACACTGAGAATTTTTAGGTATAAAGACTCAGATTTTAATCCTTGGATTTATGATATGGTCACTAGCAGATGAGGATTAACTGTGTAGCTTGGATATTTTTCCCTTAAATACATTACCTGTCAGTTGCTTCCATCTTGTCATGTTTCCACTCAACTACAGATCAGGAAGCTCTGATTAATACCAGCCTTACTTTATCTACTTTTTTAGCATGCAGGATTTTTAGTGGTATCTGACAAAGCAGTTTCATGGTTTCATGTAGATATAGACCCAAATCTGGTTTCTTAGGTTAATATTTATATAGACTCAAATCTAGCCACATAAATGTTTCAGTAAAAAAATCTACATTACCATATTATAAATATTGAAACTTAGAGTTCAGGCTCAAGAAGAAAATTTAAAGACTCTCTGTGTTTTCTGAAAAACATTCAGCTCTTATTTTATTTTTGTGTTGATCCTCATGTTAATACCCATGATAAATCTTTAGATGTAGTCCAGGAGGATACATTATTTCAGAAATCCCAAGAAAGCATCTGGACATGCAGATATTTTGATAGATAGTGAAAATATGAATGAGTTTATGTTTACTAGCTCTTTATATCATTTCTCTTTTAGATATATTAGAGATTAATCATATAAACTGGTAAATAAGGTATATTTTTGCATAGTGGTTAAGAAATCAGTCTTTGGTATTAGACCCCCACCTATCACTTACAGACTATGGAATCTTAGGCAGGTTGCTTAATTTCCTTGTGCCTCAGTTTCTGCATCTATAAAATAGGGATGATAATAATACCTGTCTCATGTTTGTCGTGAATTTTAAATGGGAAAATGCGCCATCCCTACCACATTGTAATCACTCAGTGTTACTTAATGCTCCATCTCCCTTTTATTCCTCCTCTGATTGCCACCATCATTAGTTTTCATTCTCTCCTTGGTTGACCACTAATAGGAACTGTCTTATTCCTAGCTTCTTCTCCCAGTGCTAGGACTCTGAACATTTAATACAAATCTAATGACTTATTGTCTGACTTAAGCTTTAGATGGTTACAGTTAATAGATGTTTATGATGAGGCCAGCAATATGTAGCATGGGAGAAACTCCACGGGTTCAACTGGCTCACCATGATGTGTTCATTATTTGTCAGTTATTTCTCTTCCCTGGATATCACTTACACTTTCTCTGAAAGTGTTAGTTGCTCACTCGTGTCTGACTCTTTGCAACCCTATGGATTGAAGCCCACCAGGCTCCTCTGTTCATGGAATTCTCCATGCAAGGATACTGGAGTGGGTAACCATTCCCTTCTCCAGAGGATCTTTCTGACCCAGGGATTGAACCTGGGTTTCCTGCATTGTAGGTGGATTCTTTACCATCTGAGCCACGAGGGAAGCCTTTCTCTGAGGGAGGAGATAAATAAATATTTCTGAAAATTGCTGCCTCCTGGTCTTTTTGGGTTTAGGTGAAGAATAGTCCCCTTGAAATGGTAGCAAACTTTCCTTATCCTGGCAATACTTACCTCTCTAAGACGTATTGTGATCATGATCCAATCATTCCACCAAAGTGCAAGGCTTGTTTCCATTTATTGAATCATTGGCTGGGTTACTGAACCGCCTCACATACATGGTGGGGTTGCATCAGTCTGGGAATGGATGACAGCTCAGGCCTTAACAAGATTCCTCGTTCTTTCTTCTGAATAGCTGTGATTCATCTCAGCTGCTAAATTCATCCCAGGGTACATACATTCTGAGTCTTCTGGTTGCAAATAAAGCTGCATGGGATGTATCCAAATTCATAAGTAAATGAAGAGTAAAGTGGTATGCTGATGTGACTGCAGTCAGACTAATTTCAATCTATTTGCCCTTCATCATTTCTGTGTCAGCATAGCCATACCAAAGTGGATTCTGTGAAGTGGATTGAATCACTGCCCCTAGAAGCTTAATAAGCTGCTAAAATGTAAATACTGCCCCTAGGAATTTTGCATGGCTAATGAAGGCAGAGTTCAGTGTCCATGATTACATCACCCAGCTTTACTGAAACAGCCAATAAATGTTTACACATACATTTGAACTACTCAGTTTGCCTGCTCACAGTATAGGTGGGGTGACGATGCTTCAATGACAACTTAGCTCTTTCAGGGAGAATAGCGCAAAGCAAATGAAGCATTAGACACAGGAGGAGTCTGCATTGAGTCTGGGTTTTAAGGATGGTTAATGCACAATTCTCAGAGTCTTCAGTTTGGTGATCACAGCATTATCTTTATGAACAACAAGACTTCTGCCAGTAAGTCTTTCAGATAGTTTTGGTTCTAGAAGGAAATGGAGAGGAGGGGGGAGAAAAAAGAGTCCAGATGCTTTGTGCTATGAGGGCTGGATCTTCCCATCTGAAATCTGTAAATACAAGATAGATTTTCCTGGCATTGAGTTAGATTTGGCAGATCCTTCATTCCACTGATCTTGAGGGTAATAATATTTATCGTAGTGTAATCTGTTAGTACAAGAGAAAATACTTTTGACTGAAGAGGCATTCCAATCATTCATGTCCCTTTGTTATTGTGCTATTATCTTTATGTTTGTTTTGTCTGTTTTGGTGAAGAAACAGATTGACAAAAATGTGGAATCTGAAATGGTACAGGGTGAATACCCTGGGAAATGATAAATGCATATGTAAGTTTTTACTTTGAATTAGAGTTAAAGTTCATTGAGTCAAAGTTCCAAACTAAAAACATAATTAGTTATAATGACAGCCTGTTTTGTTTAGATCACTTTAAATTTTGAAGAGTGCTTCTAAATGCACAGATTCATTCTTTTCATCTCTTCTCTTGTCAAGCTTTGCTTAAAGCAAGAACCTTCAGGACAGAACAGAAGGAAGCTTTATAAAGCACTAATCAGACAAAATGAGCACAATAGGGAACTCAGAGCCTTGGTGCAAATGATGGTTTTCTGGCCTTTAGGTGTCTGGACATGCTCACTCACACCCTGACTGTTAGGCAGTTTGGGTACCCCTTCACCCCAGAGAGGAGCAGCGCTTTGAAGGAGGTGGAGGAGACGGGTGGAGTGACAGACCTGAACCCCCAGTCCCTTCAAAGGAGGCTTTTCTCGAGCCAGACTGGCTCTGTCACCCACCCTCCCAAATGTGGGAGAAAGGCTTGATTCCTGGACAGAGAAGGATGCCAGTCATTTGATGGATCCTTTGAATACTTACATAACCTAGCTGTCTTAGATGAATTGGACTTGATTGTTAGACCTGAGTCAGCCAGACAATCTGATTCTACTAACTCCAACCTAAGTTTGATTATTTATGCCATTGAATTCTAGTTTTTATTTATTTATTTAAAACTGAAGTTTAGTTGATTTACAGCATTGTGTTAGTTTCAGGCATCTGGCAAAGTGATTCAGTTATACACACATATATATCTTTTTTTTTTTTTTTTCAGATTCTTTCCCTTTAGCGTTTATTACAAAGTATTGAGTACAGTCCCCTGTGCTCTCCAGGAGGCCCTTGTTAGTTATCTATTTTATCTATAGTATGGTGTATATGTTAATCCCAAACTCCTATAAATTCCAATCTTGAACTTTAGCTTCAACTGATACTAGGGAGCTCATGGGATTCCAGAAAACCTGTTTGGGGGTTGACTGTATTGGCAGAAGCCTTGCGAGTCTAAGGGGAGGGGAAGGGCCCCCCTGGGGTTTACCGACACTGTGGGACCTATCACTTTAAGAGACTCCCGTGGAGCTGGCCGCCAGGCTGAGCGGTCAGGCGGGCCCCCGCGGGCAGTGGACAGCGGGAGCTGTTGCCTGGCCTCTCTCTGAGGGGCGGCTCGTGGCCTCAGCTGCTAGCAGTGCTCTCAGCAGACAGTCTGTGGGCCGTGGTGGCTGGAGCAGAGAGCCAGCTGCCTCACTCAGCGCCCCCATCTCAGGCAGTCCGCAGGCGGTGACGCGTCCACGCGCTGATGTGGAGGCCTGAGGCTTTCGGCTCACAGAACAGCTTCGACGGGCTTTCCACATCTCCCTTGGACGTCGGCCTGCTTTTTCTNGGGAAAGTATAGAAGAGAGGAAAGGGCCGTATGAATATCAGGCAGGAAAGTCACAATATTGAGCTAGAGAGTGTTATGATAATATAATAATGGTAACAGCAAATACTTATATAGCACTTTCTCTGGGTCAGGGACTATTTTAAGTGCTTTATATAATATTAAGTTACTTAGTCCTTTAATAACCCCAGAAGTACAACTGCTCTCCTTTTTTTGCAGAAGTGGAAACTGAGGCCCTGGTCTTCTGTGGTCAGGTCCTATAGCTACTGAATGCAAGTCTGGCTCCAAAGCCCACGCTTTCACTGCTGTTAAGCTTAAAGCTTAATAACACCTGATATTTGTATGGTGTTTTACATCCTACAAAACACTTTTGTTTAATTTATTTGAATTTCATAGCAATCCTGTGAATTCAGAGTAAAACAGGTATTTATTTCTTTACCCATTTCACTTTTGAGACCATTAAAAAACACCTTTCTCATCCTGAGCAGTCTCTCTAAATGCATGTGGCTAGAACATGATTGGACTCAGACTGAATTTCAGCTCTCCAGAGTCTGGTTGCTTTTCTTTCTTCTTCCTTCATTGGTGTCTTGCTGGTGGATGGCGCTGTAATGTGGGCTTGAGGAGGAACCAGAGGTGTACAGGTGATTCAAGAGGCTCTTGGGGACATTGAGGGGAGGGGCAGTAAGAGTCGGAGTTACAGTAATTCTGTTTACTTTCCAATTCAGAAGGCGGACACTTTGTGATTTTAAAAATGAAACTCAATGTTTATACTCAATAAAAAATTATGGAAAAAATTAACTCAATGTATTCTGATTTCCAGAAAAAGCAAAACTAATCATGTGCCGATGTTTTACTGGGAGAAGAATCATTTAAACTATTGAAGTTACCTACTTTAAAAAATTAAACATTGCAAACCTAAAGTTTAATTCAATAACTGTGAAAAGTAGGAAAAATATTCTTGTTTTTAATTTTAATTAAAGAAAATGACATATATTAAAAGAAACAAATGAAGAGAAAGAGGTGAGTCAAAAGGAAATACACATTGAGAGAAAAACAGAGGGAAAGATAGGAGAGAGGGAAACAGGATGAATGAGGTTATGTCCATGAAAGAAACAAGCACACAGCCTGGTATACCTTCTCATATGCACACTTTTCTCTCATAAATAACACCTGCTATTTGTATGGTATACAATTATGTATACAATCTGTATGGCATACAATAATACAATTATATGGTGTGTGTACATACATATATATGTGCGCTATGCTTAGTCGCTTAGTTGTGTCCAACTCTTTGCAACCCCATGGACTGTAGCTAGACAGGCTCCTCTGTCCAAGGAATTCTCCAGCCAAGAATACTGGAGTGGGTTGCCATGACTTCCCTCAGGGAATCTTCTCAACCCAGGGAATCTTCCCAACCCAGGAAATCTTCCCAACCCAGGGATCAAACCCAGGTCTCCTGTATTACAGGCAGATTCTTTACTGGCTGAGCCATCAGGGAAGTCCATATATATATCCATACACAGTTTGTATGGTATTAAATATATATATATTTATATATATTCAGTGGGCTTCCCTAGTGACTCAGTGGTAAAAAATCTGCCTGCCATTGGAAGAGATGTCGATTTGATCTCTGGGTCAGAAAGATCCCCTGGAGGAGGAAATGGCAACCCACTGTAGTATTCTTGCCTGGGAAATCTCATGGACAGAGGAGCCCTATGGGCTGCAGCTCTTGGGGTTGCAAAAAATTGGACACGACTTAGTGACTGAACAGCAACAACAATATGTATTCAGTACATTTTTTTTTTTTTTNTCATAGCAATCCTGTGAATTCAGAGTAAAACAGGTATTTATTTCTTTACCCATTTCACTTTTGAGACCATTAAAAAACACCTTTCTCATCCTGAGCAGTCTCTCTAAATGCATGTGGCTAGAACATGATTGGACTCAGACTGAATTTCAGCTCTCCAGAGTCTGGTTGCTTTTCTTTCTTCTTCCTTCATTGGTGTCTTGCTGGTGGATGGCGCTGTAATGTGGGCTTGAGGAGGAACCAGAGGTGTACAGGTGATTCAAGAGGCTCTTGGGGACATTGAGGGGAGGGGCAGTAAGAGTCGGAGTTACAGTAATTCTGTTTACTTTCCAATTCAGAAGGCGGACACTTTGTGATTTTAAAAATGAAACTCAATGTTTATACTCAATAAAAAATTATGGAAAAAATTAACTCAATGTATTCTGATTTCCAGAAAAAGCAAAACTAATCATGTGCCGATGTTTTACTGGGAGAAGAATCATTTAAACTATTGAAGTTACCTACTTTAAAAAATTAAACATTGCAAACCTAAAGTTTAATTCAATAACTGTGAAAAGTAGGAAAAATATTCTTGTTTTTAATTTTAATTAAAGAAAATGACATATATTAAAAGAAACAAATGAAGAGAAAGAGGTGAGTCAAAAAGAAATACACATTGAGAGAAAAACAGAGGGAAAGATAGGAGAGAGGGAAACAGGATGAATGAGGTTATGTCCATGAAAGAAACAAGCACACAGCCTGGTATACCTTCTCATATGCACACTTTTCTCTCATAAATAACACCTGCTATTTGTATGGTATACAATTATGTATACAATCTGTATGGCATACAATAATACAATTATATGGTGTGTGTACATACATATATATGTGCGCTATGCTTAGTCGCTTAGTTGTGTCCAACTCTTTGCAACCCCATGGACTGTAGCTAGACAGGCTCCTCTGTCCAAGGAATTCTCCAGCCAAGAATACTGGAGTGGGTTGCCATGACTTCCCTCAGGGAATCTTCCCAACCCAGGGAATCTTCCCAACCCAGGAAATCTTCCCAACCCAGGGATCAAACCCAGGTCTCCTGTATTACAGGCAGATTCTTTACTGGCTGAGCCATCAGGGAAGTCCATATATATATCCATACACAGTTTGTATGGTATTAAATATATATATATTTATATATATTCAGTGGGCTTCCCTAGTGACTCAGTGGTAAAAAATCTGCCTGCCATTGGAAGAGATGTCGATTTGATCTCTGGGTCAGAAAGATCCCCTGGAGGAGGAAATGGCAACCCACTGTAGTATTCTTGCCTGGGAAATCTCATGGACAGAGGAGCCCTATGGGCTGCAGCTCTTGGGGTTGCAAAAAATTGGACACGACTTAGTGACTGAACAGCAACAACAATATGTATTCAGTACATTTTTTTTTTTTTGGATGCACTTTGGCCTGCAGAGTTCAAAGTAAATGACTTATAATATTGACTCCTCAGAGACCTTGTTTGTTCTTGAGTATTTATGATTCCTACTCTTAATGTGATAGGAAAAGCCAACATAGTGGACATTTCTACATTATAAAAACACTAGTATTCCTACTCTTAATGTGATAGATAGGAAAAGCCAACATAGTGGATATTTCTACATTATAAAAACATTAGTAATTTATTTATTCACTTCTTTCATTCACTCACTTATCCCACAAACATCTCCCATTTGCTCCAGGTGTCCTGGTATTCTCCGAACATTTTTTGAACTATATGCACAGGTATGATGGTCTAACAGCATACTATCCCCACAATGTCCCTTTAATGTGATTGTTAGGGTTTTTTGTTTGTTTTTCCATTTTCAATTATCCCGAGACTGCCCCTTGTTGATAGAAATCTATCTGGCATTATGATATCTTTGGAGTTTATTTTCTACCTAAACTTGAAGAGCAAGATGCAACAATAATCCAAATATATGTCAAAATTCTTGAGCGCACAGGACCCTAGAGAGGCCTCCAGGGTCTGGCTGTGATGCTGTGACTCCTGCCTGGATCTGTTGGTTGCGTGGATGGATGTAAGTGATGAGGTGAACTCACTCTTTCTGAGCCCTTTAGAGTCTCTAGTGGAATTATCCTGTTTCCTGTCTTCAGGGGAGAGAGATCAACATTGGTGCAGCTAGGAGCTGATTCTAAGGTGCCAGTGGCATTTGGAGATGCAGAAATTCAACCTTCAAAGCTACTGAGGTTCTTGAGTTTCTGACCGAACTATCGGATACCACAGAGACTGCAAGACTGAAAAGTAGCAATGGCTTTGATCATTTACTGAGAATTTTAAATGAACTTGCTATCATGCTCATTTAGACACTTTGGAAAACGTATTATCGTTTAACCAATTGATTTAGGTAAGCTTACTGAAGAGTGCTTCACTTTGCACTTGTTGAACTTAAGAATTGTTTATACTTGCTTCCTTGGAACAAATATGTTCATAGTCCAAATTATAATGTGATCTTTACTTTTCCTCCCCACCACCCCCAACTCTGGCGGTTTCCTAGAGTTCAAATATGAAGACTTCCTCATACTTTAGATTACAAAATTATTGATTACTGGTCAAAAATGCCAGGGACAGTCTATTGATGGCATCATATTGATATTCTACCAAATGAACTCTGGGAGTAGTCTAGCGGAATCCCAGTAAGTGAGAAAACAAACATGACTTATTCAGGAAAACAACAGTCATTAACAGTGGAACCGATGATTACAGGGTGGTAAAACTGCTTTTTTTCAGAGCAGATAGGTTAGTTAGAAAAGTTAGTTAAAGGCTGACAGGCTGAATTTTCTTGTGGTAAATGCAGAAATGGTTGGATAGCATCACTGACTCAGTGGACATGAGTTTGAACAAACTCCAGAAGGTAGTAAAGCACAGGGAAGCCTGGCATGTCCGTGGGGTTGTGGGGTCAGGCACAACTGAGCGACTGAACATCAGCTGAGCAAATGCTAAAACAATCAGAAGAGCAGCTCTCACCCTTCAGTCTGAATAGAAGAGAGGAAGGAAGATATGGATGGTTTTCAGTTTTGGCAAATAAAAGAGTCAGAATAAAATATGATGGCTCTAATAAACTCAGAGCACCCAGATATATATATATATATATATATATATTATTCAGGCTAACATCATCCTATTTGCAAAATGGGCAGACACTATTTGTTTTTGCAACTAGTCAACTGAGCTAATGTGAGAGCCAGCTTCTTTGATGTTTTAGCTTTAAGAAAGTGCATTAATGGAGAGCAATTATGGTAATTTGAATTAGGAATGGATTATGGTAATTGAAAACTTCTGCAGTGACAGGTATTTGTGAGACCCCTGTGTTCTGGTGCAGTTCAGAACTGCTATTAAGCCCATGGTAATTAACATTTTCCCCCCTGAAATGGTTGAAAGACTAAGGGAACATAAAACAAAATTTGACAGTGTGAGGAGGGAACTGGCAGCAACATCAGAACCTACAGTCAACACAAAGAAACACAAACACACGGATGGTCTTGGGCTTTTTAAAAATAGAGAATCAGAAGAAAATCACAGGTTTGTCTGGGGCCCTGGGGAGGCTGAGCCATTTACGGAGTGGGTCTGCAGTATAGAGCGGACTTGGTAGCAGAAAGAGGGAGCAAAGAAAGCCGTTCTTGTTTTCTGTCTTCGTTTCTGAATCAGTTGTTGCAGGGAGCACTCCGGCCCCCGCTGTGCAGAGCAGTAGAAAGTGATTACAGAGCTGAATCACTTCCGCATGTTCCTGTAGCCTTTCAACCAGTGTTTATCAATTGCCTACTAAGTGCCAGGCAATGTACCAGGAGCTACAGATGTAAATAAGACAAAGTCCCTGCCCTCACAGAAATTTCCGAGGCATTTGGAAACCAAGGTCTGTTTGCTTCCACCTTAAATGCAGGGAAGCATTCTGGTAGAGCCCGAGCTATGTTATATGCCTGCTTCCTTCATCTTGGGAGGGTTAAAAATTCTATTTTAGCTCTTACGCCCTTAGACTTTGTTCTTATCTTCATGATTTCTCTTGTGATCTCTCAGGAGTGTCTCTAAATTAGGATATGCTTGGCTGCAAAGAACAGAATACCCAACTGAAAGTATATATGTGTGACTTACTAATGTCACACTTCCTAATTCCAGAGTTGGTGCAGTAGGTCCAGGCTCCTACCCTTCCTGACCCACCATTGTGTCTATGTTGGCAGTGTGTCCTCATGGTAACCAAGTGGCTACCAGAGCTATAAGCTGATGTCTTTATATAGAAATGTTCTGAGTGAGGAACAGCTCTGCTGGCCCTGTGGCTAAGACCTTGCTTCCAAAGAGAGGGTTTGGGTTTGAGCCTTGGCTGGGAGCTAAGACCCCACATGACTTGCAGCCAAAATAGCAAAATATGAAACAGAAGTAACACTGTAACCAAATCAGTAGAGAAATAACAAGAGGACAGGGGACAAGAACAAAACTGTTCTTCGCTTTATGCTAGGGAAGGGGAAATCATCTGTAGGGGAAAGCTTTTTTTTTGCCTCCTGAAACCACTAGGAGCCTGTGGGGCTACGTCCATAAGGTTGCAAAGAGTCAGACATGACTGAAGTAACTTAGCAGGCATGCATTGTATTATCTGGAGAGCACTTCAGTGAGCCCCGACATACAAGCCTTCAAGTTGTGAACTTTCAAAGTTGCCAATGTGCATTTGCACGTCCAGTCTCGCACATTGGCTCACGCGTTTGGCACACATTGGTACATGCATGCATCCTGTACACGGGGTTGTGCTTTTGTGTACTTTCCTGTGGCTGTACAACATGAGGAGCCCACTAATGAAGGCGTTGCAGGCCTGATGGAACTGGAGGCCCAGAGGAAGGACAGAGAGAGACAAGAGGAAGAACAAATAACTCAAGAACTGAAGAGATTGACAACACGGAAAATAGAAAGGGGATTTTTCTGAGGAGGCACTGTTAGTTTTTGAGTCACAGGACCCAAACATAGAACAGGACAGGAAGGTCAGGCAGCTGTTCAGCATGCCACCCAGTGCTACTCTGTCATCTACGAGGAGAGAAAAAGAGCTGCTACCCAGACATCTCTGAATCCTTTTCTCCAGAGGGTAGACAGAATCGAATCCAGCAAGGACCAGAACCTGTGCCATCAGCGTCAGGCATGAGTGACGCTGCAGCCTGCCCTCTGCTCCTGCTGCTGCTGATCCTTCAGCTCTGCCGTCTCCTGCCTCCTCTCCCTCCTCCAGTCAGTAATGCTTCTTGCCCATTCACTCAAGGCCAGCCCCTGGATGCCAGCTGTTGTACTGTACTACTGCACTTTTCAAGGTAGTATACTATAAGGTTAAAAATGTTTTCTTTATTTTTTGTATCTGTTTTTTATGTATTGTGTGAAAAGTATTCTGCACCTATTACAGTACAGAGCTATATAGCCAAGTGTGTTATTTGGGTACCTCAGCTAACTTTGTTGGATTCATGGTTTGTTGGGTACCTCAGCTAACAAACTGGATTCATGAACATGCTCCTAGAAGAGAACTTGCTCATATGTAGGGGAATGAATGAGTTCTGCACTCTCTACGTATGGGCATTTAGTCCTTATAACAATTGGGTGAGGTAAGACTGTCTTTACAAGTGAGGGAGATAAGGTACTGAGAGATGAAAAACACACAGAGATTCAAACCCTCCCGGGCTTGAGCCAAAGTCTACTTTTTTTCCATTGTACCTCACATTTCTTCCCAAAGCCCAGCATAGAAGTAAAGTCATTTGAGTCTCAGGAGATGATTTACTAGGGTTTTCTGTCTGTTGTGAATTTCCTTGTTCAATGCTAATTTCTGTACCGCATACCTCTCTGGATCCGCATGGTTACTGACACATGGGGAGAAAAATTGGAAAGTTCGCCTATCAGATACCTGAGGTTAAATAACACTAGATTCCTTTGGTAAGATACAAGCAATTAATATTCTGCTTGCCATCATTGCTATCCTTCAATGATTTATCTCCTGTGAACCATGGTAGGAGATTTTTACACTGAGCAGAGCTGTTTCAATATAGAAAAAGGAAAGACCTAACAATGTATATAGCCTTAGTAGAAGCAATTATTTTGTAAACACATCTCAGTGGCTACTGTTACTCTTTTAATTGGAGAAAACTGATTCATGTCAATGTATGGCAAAAACCACTACAATATGGTAAAGTAAGTAGCCTCCAATTAAAATAAATAAATTAATTAAAAAGTAAGGTAAAATCCCAACTTTACTCAAGTGAGAACTATGTCCTATTAAATTGGCAAGCGCAAGTGTGTCCTTTTTCCCGTCACTCTCAAGAGAGCTCAGTTTGTGAGATGCTTCATACAGGCCTGAGTTCTGCAGAGGGTAATTGACCAAGTCAGCTTCACCCTGGTGGATGATTGTCATTCGCAGCAATCCCATGTTTTCTGCCAGGAATCTGAGACACAACTCAGTCATTGGAGTCCCTCTTTCAGAGGACATGTGTTTTCTTGCTGCTAAACAGTAACTCATGTTGCAGATGTGATTGCAAAACTGAAGCAGTCCATCCCAGAGAGGAGGGAGGCTCCTTCTTAGATGACCTGATCTTTGCATCTGATGACTTTTACCGGATATATGTATTCACAAGTGTTTGATAGCCCTTGGCAAAAAAAAAAAAAAAAAAAAAGATTACACGGAAGAAGAATCTGTGTATTAACTGTTTCTCTCATAATATTTAATGAACAAACATACAAAACACATAAACCTTCCCTCAATAATGCAGGAAGGCCACTTCTTAATATTTTTCCTGAGTCTTTTTAAGTAGAAAGCAGGATGAAACAGTTCATCGTACTGGGAATAAAAGGCTTGTCTGGGAGTGTGAAAGAACAATTTGACAATTATCTCCATAGATCTAAGGTATCAGGAAGAGAAATGACAATGTTTTATTGTAAAGCACTTTTAATTGAAGTAATTAGGAGTAAGAACACTAGTATATGCTAAAAGACAGTTAGGAGGGAAATGGATTTCTGGTCAAGTTGGCTGAGCTTGGAGGCTGCTGATGAACTTTCGTAATAATGATGTACACAATACATCTGAGGCATTTTTAGCCTTATCAAAATTATTTTTCTCTGCCTTGTTCTTCTTTCAGATGTAATAATAATGTTTAGACTTAGCTGGCATCTTTCATTTCAATGGGTCCCCTGGTTCTTAAACAATTTTTCTATCTCCACATGTGTGAATATGTTTCTACGCAGAGTCATTTCAGCGATTGCCAAAAATTTCAGCAATCCCACTGGGTAGCACGTTGCAGCTGTTCAGTATTATCTAGCAAAGCTACATAGTGTTTGAGGGGAATAAAGTAAAAAAAAAAAAATCCCAAAGTTAAAGTCCGATGTAATATTCTAGGAAGAATCTGGAAGGCAGAAATGTCTATATACAAAGAATTTGCTCAGACTCTGTCTATTCTTGTTGCTAATATGTGAACCGTGGAATATCTGGGCACCAGGAGGGGACTGTGAAGTCGATTTTAAAGTTCTTTTGAAATGTGATGCTGTTACCAGGACGGTTTCCCAGTTTTGTACTGGGACATTTATTTAGCACGGACAGAAAGCAAATGCCATTTCATTGAATTAGCAATATACTTCCTGTTTTTCTTGGAGGTCTCACTCAAGGACTGGCCATTTCTGCTATTTAGGTTTTAGGAACTGATAAGTAACTGTGATTAGCCATTCAGATTTCATCTGAAAAGAAATAAATTCATTTAATTGCTTTAAAAAGACACATACATTCACAGCATTCGTGTACTTGGAATTTGAAATATGATGAATTATTTTCTCCAGTAAATAGAGGTGTGCCTGGCACATAGTAGGCACCATCTATTAAAGGAGTGAATAAAAACTTTGAATTCCTGATGATAACAACCCTCATATTTATGTGGTGTTGAATACTTTTCAACATGCTTTCACAGACACCAACTTTTTTTTATATCAATGATATTATACTGGACTTAATTTGATATTGTAAATGTCAGAAAAATTTAATATCAGAAATTCATCATACTGAGATCACTTCCATTTCTCTTTGGCAAGCCATTACTAACAGTCCTAGATAGATTAAACTTCTAAGACCTGCCCTGCTCACATCTCATTCTATGTAAAACTGCCTGATTCTGAGACTCTTGCCTGCCAGGCCACATTTTAAATGATTTGATCCTTTTCCATTTTGTTGCCTCTCGAGTCAGCTTTCTGGGCTTATGTGGACCAGAGCAGCTATATCGCCTAAGTGAAGCCACCGCACAGGCTGGCCATTGATGTCTGCCTTGTGTCTCTGTTTCCAAGGAGGAGTTGAATTAGGTCATTTTTCTCTAAAGAATTTGAAATCGGAAATGTGGGAAAATTTTTCCAGCTACCAGGGAAGCTCAAAATGGAATGAAGACCTGAGATAAGAGGCAGCTGGAGCAAGCCAGAGCCATGGGATGATTTTGACAGGGTCACCTGAGAGACTGGTGGAAATGAGAAGGGGACAAACGAACAGAGAATCTGTGACTTCATATATTGCTGAAGGTCCCTGAGAAGGAAAAGCAGAATCACGGTGACAACTTTTCCTTCCATCTGTGTGCATTTTTGTAATGCATTCTTTATTTCACGTGAATGAGTCAGACTCAGTTGTGTGTGACTCTTTGCAACCCCATGGACATCCATGGAATTCTCCAGGCCAGAATACTGTAGTGGGTAGCCTTTCCCTTCTCCAGGATCTTCCCAACCCAGGGATTGAACACAGGTCTCCCACATTGCAGGCAAATTCTTTACCAGCTGAGCCACAAGGGAAGCCCAAGAATACTGGAGTGGGTAGCCTATCCCTTCTCCAGCGGATCTTCCCTACCAAGGAATTGAACCGGGGTCTCTTGCATTGCAGGCGGATTCTTTATCAGCTGAGCCACGATGTGACTTAATTAAGTTCTTGATCTTTACAATCAAAAGGGTCAAAAGAGATGTTGGCATGATACAAATTTGCTTATGAAGACAGAGTGACCTCCAGGAAAGATGATGATGGGAATGAACTTTTCGTCCTGGTTGGGATGTTACAGTAATTGATGTCATGGCTTTGGGAGGAATAAATGAGCTCTGGCCTTGTAAGACAGCATTGACTTTCTACAGGGTGTGGGTCTCATTTTTTATTTATCAGCACACTTACCTGCTGCTCAGCATATGGTCTAGAGCAGCTTCCTTTCCCTCTGGGAGCTTATATTCTAAGTCAGATAGTTTGTTAAGATCTTATCTTAGAATTCTTTGACCAGGATCTTCATTGGCTCTTCCAGTCTCTGTATGGTAGATTTTTCCAGATCAAATGTGACTGCAGGCCTTATAAATCTAGGGAACTTAGTGGGCTTCCTTGGTGGCTCAGAGGTTAAAGCATCTGTCTCTAGTGCAGGAGACCCGAGTTCAGTCCCTGGGTTGGGAAAGATCCCCTGGAGAAGGAAATGGTAACCCACTTCAGTATTCTTGCCTGGAGATCCCATGGACAGAGGAGCCTGGTGGGCTACAGTCTACAGGGTCGCAAAGATTCGGACATGACTGAGCGAATTCATTTCTTCAGGGGCCAAAAGGGATATCTTTCTACTTCTGAGAAGCTTAGTTTTATGCCACAGGCTCCTGAAATGATCATTTTGTAGCAACATGGATGGACCAAGAGAGGATCATATAATGCTGCTAAGTCGCTTCAGTCGTGTCCAACTCTGTGCGACCCCAGAGATGGCAGCCCACCAGGCTCTCTCGTCTCTGGGATCCTCCAGGTAAGGGCACTGGAGTGGGTTGCCATTTCCTTCTCCAATGCATGAAAGTGAAAAGTGAAAGTGAAGTCACTCAGTCGTGTTCTACCCTCAGGGTTCCTATGGACTGCAGCCCACCAGGCTCCTCCGTCCATGGGATTTGCCAGGCAAGATTACTGGAGTGGGGTGCCATTGCTTTCTCCAGGATCACATAATACCAAGTCAAGTAAGTCAGACAAATACCATGTGATATCACTTGAATGTGAAATCTAAAATAAGACACAAAATGAACTTACTAACAAAACAGAAAAGCTGACTCACAGATACATGGTTACNTACCAAGGAATTGAACCGGGGTCTCTTGCATTGCAGGCGGATTCTTTATCAGCTGAGCCACGATGTGACTTAATTAAGTTCTTGATCTTTACAATCAAAAGGGTCAAAAGAGATGTTGGCATGATACAAATTTGCTTATGAAGACAGAGTGACCTCCAGGAAAGATGATGATGGGAATGAACTTTTCGTCCTGGTTGGGATGTTACAGTAATTGATGTCATGGCTTTGGGAGGAATAAATGAGCTCTGGCCTTGTAAGACAGCATTGACTTTCTACAGGGTGTGGGTCTCATTTTTTATTTATCAGCACACTTACCTGCTGCTCAGCATATGGTCTAGAGCAGCTTCCTTTCCCTCTGGGAGCTTATATTCTAAGTCAGATAGTTTGTTAAGATCTTATCTTAGAATTCTTTGACCAGGATCTTCATTGGCTCTTCCAGTCTCTGTATGGTAGATTTTTCCAGATCAAATGTGACTGCAGGCCTTATAAATCTAGGGAACTTAGTGGGCTTCCTTGGTGGCTCAGAGGTTAAAGCATCTGTCTCTAGTGCAGGAGACCCGAGTTCAGTCCCTGGGTTGGGAAAGATCCCCTGGAGAAGGAAATGGTAACCCACTTCAGTATTCTTGCCTGGAGATCCCATGGACAGAGGAGCCTGGTGGGCTACAGTCTACAGGGTCGCAAAGATTCGGACATGACTGAGCGAATTCATTTCTTCAGGGGCCAAAAGGGATATCTTTCTACTTCTGAGAAGCTTAGTTTTATGCCACAGGCTCCTGAAATGATCATTTTGTAGCAACATGGATGGACCAAGAGAGGATCATATAATGCTGCTAAGTCGCTTCAGTCGTGTCCAACTCTGTGCGACCCCAGAGATGGCAGCCCACCAGGCTCTCTCGTCTCTGGGATCCTCCAGGTAAGGGCACTGGAGTGGGTTGCCATTTCCTTCTCCAATGCATGAAAGTGAAAAGTGAAAGTGAAGTCACTCAGTCGTGTTCTACCCTCAGGGTTCCTATGGACTGCAGCCCACCAGGCTCCTCCGTCCATGGGATTTGCCAGGCAAGATTACTGGAGTGGGGTGCCATTGCTTTCTCCAGGATCACATAATACCAAGTCAAGTAAGTCAGACAAATACCATGTGATATCACTTGAATGTGAAATCTAAAATAAGACACAAAATGAACTTACTAACAAAACAGAAAAGCTGACTCACAGATACATGGTTACCAAAGGGGAAAGGGGAGGTGAGGATAAATTAGGAGTTTGGGACTAACAGATACTCACTACTTTATATAAAACAGATAAACAACAAGCTCCTCCTGTATAGCACAGTTAACTGTATTCAATATCTTGTAATAAACTATGATGGAAAAGAATCTGAAAAAGACTCTTTGTGACCCCATGGACTATACAATCCTTGGAATTCTCCAGGCCAGAATACTGGAGTGGGTAGCCTTTCCCTTTTCCAGAGCATCTTCCAGACCCAGGAATCGAACTGGGGTCTCCTGCATTGCAGGCAGACTCTTTACCAATTGAGTTATCAGGGAAGACTTGAAAAAGAATAGACACACGTATATGCATGTTGTTGTTCAGTCACTCAGTCATGTCTGACTTTCATGACATCATGGACTGCAGCATGTCAGGCTTCCCTGTCCACTATCTCCCAGAGCTTGCTCAAGCTCATGTCCATTGAGTTGGTGATGCTATCCAACCATCTCATCCTCTGTCATCCGTTTCTCCTCCTGCCTTCAATCTTTCCCAGCATCAGGGTCTTTTCCAATGAGTCAGCTCTTTGCATCAGGTGGCCAAAGTATTGGAGCTTCAGCTTCAGCATCAGTTTTTCCAATGAACACCCAGGACTGGTCTCCCTTAGATTCTATATATTATGATTTTCTAAACACATTATTAGATTAACTTTACTAAATTTAAAATAAGATTTTATATCTATTTAAGAAACAAAATTGCTCTGTAATTTAGCTTCTAATGCATTTTTTTCCCCAGCATTGGTATTAAAATTACTCTTGTCATGACACAAATGGGTAGCTTCTCCTCTGTATTCCGATTCCTAGGAATAGTTTTGTGTAGAGAGTTTTGTCCCTCTGAAAATATGAGAGAACCTACCTTTAGATTCTCTGTTCTGGATTCTTATGGCAGCAATACCTTTTAGATTATTTATATCTACTTCAAATGTTTTTTTCACATATTTTCTTACAGGCATTTAATTTACTTTTGTAGTTACTTGTGCTGAATACTTCGCTCATTAAAAAAAAAAAAATCAGACCTCAGTGTCTCATAAAGGTTGATCATATTTCTGGGATCAGGATAAGTGATTGTCCCCCCGGATCCATCCCCCCGATCATCATCACTCTTGTGTATTTAATATATGCCTTTCCATTCATTGTTCATACATTTATGTATCTTAATTGTTGAAAAATTTATAGCATTTTTTATGCTTTAGAATTTTACATAAATAATTTCTGTTCGAGATGAAGTAACATCCTTAAACAAACAAAACAAATAACGAAGACAAACTGTTTTAGCCAAAGGTTTACGTGGCACTGGACAAGACCACGAAAAAGAGTGACCCCTGAGAGATGGGAAACAAGCAAACTGACGCCTCTGACTCATTTTGAGAGAGTTTCCAGACTTTGATGCAGGGCTGGGGGCATGCCGGTGGTTCCTGGAAGATCGCTTGAGTTGAACAGATGACACTGAGAGTCTGGGGAACCAAGGTGGCTTGAGTTTTCAGGACAGAGTCCTAGAGAGGAGCAAGCTGCATAGAAACAGAACCCTAGGCACCTGCAGAGGGTGCCCCTTGTGTATTCAGCAGAAAAGTCCTGATCTGTGCATGTGTGCGGGGCCAGGGCAAGAGTCATCTGAAAGAGCTAGATGCACGCACACAGGGCCAGGAACTGTGTCAGTTCCCACCATCTAGGGGGAGAAATCTCTTAATTTACGGGACGCTGAGTATTCAGGAGGGTCTTGTCTCAGGTGACTTACTCAGGTTAATTACTGGTGGGTAATGAGCTCTAGAATAATTGCTGCCCCAGGTCTGCCTGTTGTATGCTGTGCTCGTGCTGAGCTGTTGAGACTTCGTGGACTCTAGCCCGTCAGGTTCCTCTGTCCATGAAATTCTTCTGACCAGAATACTGGAGAGAGTTGTCATTTCCTACTCCAGGCGATCTTTCTGACCCAGGGATCAAACCCATCTCTCCTGAGTCTCCTGTATTGGCAGGCAGACTTTTTACTACTGTGCCACCTGGGAAGGCCACTGAGTTTTCAGAAGGGTCTTGTCTCAGTTCAGTCGCTCAGTTATGTCTAACTCTTTGTGACCCATGAGCTGCAGCATGCCAGGCCTCCCTGTCCATCACCAACTCCTGGAGTTTACTCAGACTCCTGTCCATCGAGTCAGTGATGCCATCCAACCATCTCGTCTTCTGTCATCCCCTTCTCCTCCTGCCTTCAATCTTTCCCAGCATCAGGGTCTTTTCCAATGAGTCAACTCTTTGCATCAGGTGGCCAAAGTATTGAAACTTCAGCTTCAGCATCAGTTCCTCCAGTGAATATTCAGGATTGATTTCCTTTAGGATCGACTGATTGGATCTCCTTGCAGTCCAAGGTACTCTCAAGAGTCTTCTCCAATACCACAGTTCAAAAGCATCAGTTCTTCAGCACTCAGCTTTCTTTATAGTCCAACTCTCACAACCATACATGACTATTGGAAAAACCATAGTTACCAAGAAAACTTGGTAAATTAGAATTAGAAGGAAACTTCTAGAGGATAAAAGCTTTTTGTCAAGAACTTACATATTTAACAGAGAACTTTATATGTATTTTCCTTAATGTGGGGAAAAAGATGAAGATGACCACTTTGACTGTTACTGTCTACAGATCCAGGATACTGTATTAAATAAAGAAAAAGTAACACTTTTAATTGAATAAACAAATAAAATAATTACTTCATAGACAACTCAACAGAGGTCAGTAAGATTGCTGGATGCAAAATTCATTGATGTTTCCTGTATCAGTAAAGAT
This sequence comes from Raphicerus campestris, assembly GCA_006410735.1. Lineage (NCBI taxonomy): Eukaryota > Metazoa > Chordata > Mammalia > Artiodactyla > Bovidae > Raphicerus > Raphicerus campestris. The sequence goes on from SJYW01001686.1 coordinate 1,121,059, forward strand.
CTATTAAAAATGTAATATTAATAGATGCCATTTTCAACAGAACAAAAACTATGAAATGCTTAGCAAATCACCTGGTAAAGTGTGCACAGGATACTAGTAGAAAGATATTAAGATTTCCTATTAAGGAACATAAAATAATAATAAGTGAAAAGGTATATGATGCTCATAGTTGGAACAAGTCTATGTTAGAGATTTAAGTTTTACTTCAAATTATAAATTCAATGCTAAGAAAATGGAAAAGAGAAACAGATATGCAGGTTTGCCTTATTAGATATTAAGACATAATACAAAGCAATAGTAAAACGGCAGTATGGGCCTGGCAATGAACCCCACAAATAGACGAATAGCAACTAAGTATATGTTACAATATAAGAAGGGAAAGGGTAAATTATTTAAAATCTTCAAACAGATGAAAAACCAAGGAGAAGCAAATGTTGAAGTGTATCTTCATGGCCTTGGGATATGGAGGGATTTGCTATTTGAGACCAAAAACAAAAACAAAAACAAAACAAAACAAAACCACAAGCACAAGTCACTAGAGGTAGTATTAATGGATTTGCCTACATGAAACAAAAGATTCTTGTCCATCAAAGAATACTACAAGGCTAACAACTGTGTGACAAGAAAATGTTTTTAGGGTAGCAAGAAAAGCTGAAAAAATGCAGTAGAAAACTGGACAAAGGAAATGGCTAGAAAGTATATGAAAAATTCTCAACTTCACTATTAATCAGAACAATGCAAATTAATATGTGACTTATCACTGAGCAAAAGTGAAAAGGCTAGATGATATCAATTGCTGGTGAAGAAAAAGTAAAACTAGAACATTTTATGTACTCTGGTGGGCTTATAAATTGGAGATGACATTCTGGAAAGCATTGTGGCAGGAATAAGAATTTAGGGCGTTTTCAACGTATTACCAATTGTTTTCCCAAAATGCAATGCCTCATGATGTCTATTAATATATCCCTTGTTCTTATATATACACAGTTACATATATACACTATTATTATGTATACATGTGTACTTATATATACTTATATTTATGTATATACTTATATATTATACTTACTTATTTACATATATACTTATGGGGAAGGCAATGGCACTCCACCCCAGTACTCTTGCCTGGAAAATCCCATGGATGGAGGAGCCTGGTGGGCTGCAGTCCATGGGGTCGCTAAGAGTCGGACACGACTGAGCGACTTCACTTTCACTTTTCCCTTTCATGCATTAGAAAAGGAAATGGCAACCCACTCCAGTATTCTTGCCTGGAGAGTCCCAGGGATGGGGGAGCCTGGTGGGCTGCCGTCTCTGGGGTCGCACAGAGTCGGACACGACTGAAGTGACTTAGCAGCAGCAGCAACATATATACATATGTACTTATATATATGTGTATGTATATATATTCTTATATATATGCAACTTTATGAAAAATCATATCATTCCTTTCATTTAATTTTTAAATTAATAGCAAAGCTGAATATTTTACAATCTGTTAATTAATAGACTTTTTCATTTCAAAAAGTTCTATTTCCTTTACCCATTTATCCTTTGGGATTTTGTATTTTCTTCTCACTGATTTATGTGAGCTTTATATAAAAAGCATTTTTTATTTTGATGTATAAAATACATCATACAATAAAAATGCGTTGTATATAAAAATGTTTTGATCTGTTGTATCTATCAATTGTGCTACAGTTATAAATAAACCCATAATGTCAGTTATGCGTTGCCTGCTGGTAGCTGACAGCTCTTCTGACAGCCAGAGTGTTCTACATGCAGTAATCACCTGCGATCCCAGCTCAGGAGGCAGCCACACTGGGGGACATACCTTTTTTTTGTGCAGTGGTGAGTAAACATCACCTGGTGGAAGTATATGCTGACTCTTGATGCTTTGGCTCTGCACTGGGGCCTGACTCATGTACCATTAGCGGAAACAAGGCAGGGAAACGTGCTTCACTTTAGGGATGCACAGGAACTCACGCAGGAGTGGACAGACCTGGGTAATCCTCTCAATGAGATGGGGTGATGAATGGTAGGGAACAGGAGCATACCTACTATAGAGCTTATCTACAGATGATTAATTAAAAAATTCAAATCTGTTTATTCATTCTTTGCATAGCTGGTTTTGGAAAAGGCACAGGAACCAGAGATCAAATTGCCAACATCCACCGGATCATTGAAAAAGCAACAGAATTCCAGAAAAACACCTATTTCTGCTTTATTGACTATGCTAAAGCCTTTGATTGTGTGGATCACAATAAACTGTAGAAAATTCTGAAAGAGATGGGAATACCAGACCATCTGACCTGTCTCTTGAGAAATCTATAAGCAGGTCAGGAAGCAATAATTAGAACTGGTCATGGAACAACAGACTAGTTCCAAATAGGCAAAGGAGTACGTCAAGGCTGTATATTGTCACCCTGCTTATTTAACTTCTATGCAGAGTACATCATGAGAAATGCTGGACTGGAAGAAGCACAAGCTGGAATCCAGATTGCCGGGAGAAATATCAATAACCTCAGATATGTNACTGAGCAAAAGTGAAAAGGCTAGATGATATCAATTGCTGGTGAAGAAAAAGTAAAACTAGAACATTTTATGTACTCTGGTGGGCTTATAAATTGGAGATGACATTCTGGAAAGCATTGTGGCAGGAATAAGAATTTAGGGCGTTTTCAACGTATTACCAATTGTTTTCCCAAAATGCAATGCCTCATGATGTCTATTAATATATCCCTTGTTCTTATATATACACAGTTACATATATACACTATTATTATGTATACATGTGTACTTATATATACTTATATTTATGTATATACTTATATATTATACTTACTTATTTACATATATACTTATGGGGAAGGCAATGGCACTCCACCCCAGTACTCTTGCCTGGAAAATCCCATGGATGGAGGAGCCTGGTGGGCTGCAGTCCATGGGGTCGCTAAGAGTCGGACACGACTGAGCGACTTCACTTTCACTTTTCCCTTTCATGCATTAGAAAAGGAAATGGCAACCCACTCCAGTATTCTTGCCTGGAGAGTCCCAGGGATGGGGGAGCCTGGTGGGCTGCCGTCTCTGGGGTCGCACAGAGTCGGACACGACTGAAGTGACTTAGCAGCAGCAGCAACATATATACATATGTACTTATATATATGTGTATGTATATATATTCTTATATATATGCAACTTTATGAAAAATCATATCATTCCTTTCATTTAATTTTTAAATTAATAGCAAAGCTGAATATTTTACAATCTGTTAATTAATAGACTTTTTCATTTCAAAAAGTTCTATTTCCTTTACCCATTTATCCTTTGGGATTTTGTATTTTCTTCTCACTGATTTATGTGAGCTTTATATAAAAAGCATTTTTTATTTTGATGTATAAAATACATCATACAATAAAAATGCGTTGTATATAAAAATGTTTTGATCTGTTGTATCTATCAATTGTGCTACAGTTATAAATAAACCCATAATGTCAGTTATGCGTTGCCTGCTGGTAGCTGACAGCTCTTCTGACAGCCAGAGTGTTCTACATGCAGTAATCACCTGCGATCCCAGCTCAGGAGGCAGCCACACTGGGGGACATACCTTTTTTTTGTGCAGTGGTGAGTAAACATCACCTGGTGGAAGTATATGCTGACTCTTGATGCTTTGGCTCTGCACTGGGGCCTGACTCATGTACCATTAGCGGAATCAAGGCAGGGAAACGTGCTTCACTTTAGGGATGCACAGGAACTCACGCAGGAGTGGACAGACCTGGGTAATCCTCTCAATGAGATGGGGTGATGAATGGTAGGGAACAGGAGCATACCTACTATAGAGCTTATCTACAGATGATTAATTAAAAAATTCAAATCTGTTTATTCATTCTTTGCATAGCTGGTTTTGGAAAAGGCACAGGAACCAGAGATCAAATTGCCAACATCCACCGGATCATTGAAAAAGCAACAGAATTCCAGAAAAACACCTATTTCTGCTTTATTGACTATGCTAAAGCCTTTGATTGTGTGGATCACAATAAACTGTAGAAAATTCTGAAAGAGATGGGAATACCAGACCATCTGACCTGTCTCTTGAGAAATCTATAAGCAGGTCAGGAAGCAATAATTAGAACTGGTCATGGAACAACAGACTAGTTCCAAATAGGCAAAGGAGTACGTCAAGGCTGTATATTGTCACCCTGCTTATTTAACTTCTATGCAGAGTACATCATGAGAAATGCTGGACTGGAAGAAGCACAAGCTGGAATCCAGATTGCCGGGAGAAATATCAATAACCTCAGATATGTAGATGACACCACCCTTATGGCAGAAAGTGAAGAGGAACTAAAAAGCCTGATGGAAGTGAAAGTGGAGACTGAAAAAGTTTGCCTAAAGCTCAACATTCAGAAAACGAAGATCATGGCATCTGGTCCCATCACTTCATGGGAAATAGATGGGGAAACAGTGGAAACAGTGTCAGACTTTATTTTTGGGGGCTCCAAAATCACTACAGATGGTGATTGCAGCCATGAAATTAAAAGACGCTTACTCCTTGGAAGAAAAGTTATGACCAACCTAGAAGCATATTGAAAAGCAGAGACATTGCTTTGCCAACAAAGGTCCATCTAGTCAAGGCTATGGTTTTTCCTGTGGTCATGTATGGATGTGAGAGTTGAACTGTGAAGAAAGCTGAGTACCGAAGAATTGATGCTTTTGAACTGTGGTGTTGGAGAAGACTCTTGAGAGTCCCTTGGACTGCAAGGAGATACAACCAGTCCATTCTAAAGGAGATAAGTCCTGGGTGTTCATTGGAAGGACTGATGCTAAACCTGAAACTCCAATACTTTGGCCACCTCATGCGAAGAGTTGACTCATTGGAAAAGACTCTGATGCTGGGAGGGATTGGGGGCAGGAGAGAAGGGGACGACAGAGGATGAGATGGCTGGATGGCATCACCGACTCGATGGATGTGAGTTTGAGTGAACTCCTGGAGTTGGTGATGGACAGGGAGGCCTGGCGTGCTGAGATTCATGGGGTCG
>SJYW01001686.1:1126634-1155842 GCA_006410735.1 Raphicerus campestris
TAAAGCTCAACATTCAGAAAACGAAGATCATGGCATCTGGTCCCATCACTTCATGGGAAATAGATGGGGAAACAGTGGAAACAGTGTCAGACTTTATTTTGGGGGGCTCCAAAATCACTACAGATGGTGATTGCAGCCATGAAATTAAAAGATGCTTACTCCTTGGAAGAAAAGTTATGACCAACCTAGAAGCATATTGAAAAGCAGAGACATTACTGTGCCAACAAAGGTCTGTCTAGTCAAGGCTATGGTTTTTCCTGTGGTCATGTATGGATGTGAGAGTTGAACTGTGAAGAAAGCTGAGTACCGAAGAATTGATGCTTTTGAACTGTGGTGTTGGAGAAGACTCTTGAGAGTCCCTTGGACTGCAAGGAGATACAACCAGTCCATTCTAAAGGAGATAAGTCCTGGGTGTTCATTGGAAGGACTGATGCTAAACCTGAAACTCCAGTACTTTGGCCACCTCATGCGAAGAGTTGACTCATTGGAAAAGACTCTGATGCTGGGAGGGATTGGGGGCAGGAGAGAAGGGGACGACAGAGGATGAGATGGCTGGATGGCATCACCGACTTGATGGATGTGAGTTTGAGTGAACTCCTGGAGTTGGTGATGGACAGGGAGGCCTGGTGTGCTGAGATTCATGGGGTCGCAAAAAGTTGGACCCGACTGAGTGACTGAACTGAGCTGAACTGAACGCAGAACTGGAGTGTCTTAGAGAAGGTTGTTTTAACAATAAGGACTATGTCTAGGAGAGTATCCTGTTGTTCCGAGGCGGCAGCCTTCAGTAACTTGGGTTGTTTAATTGAAGGAGGAGACATAGTAAGCCTGCTGGTTGTCTGCTGGAGACTGGTGAGGCTACTGACTGACTATAGTAGGCTGGCAATTAATAGCAAATGAAGAAAGAAGCTGGGGTTTCATACACAAGAAAAGCTTTGAGAGCTTAAAGGATATAAATCAATTTTGAGGGACACTGCATTCAGAGCTCATTGCTTTGGGAGAACTTTAGTACCCACTAGGAACCAGATTTGAAAGTCAGGTCAGACACACTGGACAAGGGACTGAAAAAAGCAAAGCATAGCCTCAAGACACAAGCAGTTCCTGCTTCCAGTCCCCAGCTCTCTTCTGATTAATAAAGTGCTTTTGATGTGAGTGGCTCTGACCTCCTCCCGCCACCCTTGTGCTCAGACTTCAACACTACAAAAGCAGTGTCACAAAAAATTAGCACAATCCTCCTCTAAATTTGCACATCAATCCTGGGTGTTTGGGGAGATTATTTATTTCAGCAAGTATCTATGGAGTGCTTTCACATGCCAATCTGCACTGCGTGCTGGGGACACAGAGATGAATAGAACCTGTTGGCCATGGACGTGAACACAGATAATTATCTTTTAAGGCAGACTGATAGATATTACAAAGAGGCTGGAGGAGAGATGTGTTGACGCACCTAGGAAGAGGGTGGGTCAGAGGCACACTTAGAAAAAAACTGTATCTAAGCTGGATTTTGAGGCAGAGAAGTCTTCCAAACAGAAAGACAACAAAGACATAGAGATGAGAAGAACAAAGAAAGAGCTCATGTGGCCAAAGCAGGGAGGGCGAAGGAGAGAGAGGTATGAGAAGAGTCTGTGGAGACAGGTTGCAGAGGTGGATAACAGTGGACTTTTCTTTGTAGGCAACGGAGAGTCACTGAAAGCTTTTGTAAATATACATACAGAGCAGAGCACATAGATCTGTGCTTCAGAAAATAGCTATTGACAATTTGAGGACAAATTAAGGAAATTAGAATTTGAAAATTGGTAAGCCAGTAGGAGGCTAAGGCCACAATCTAGAAAAAAATCAAGAGTCCTAATGAAAGCAAATGTGATGAAAATAGAAAGGAAGGAGACAGATTTAAGGGACTCCACGGGGTCTGCCAACTAGGATGTGGGGAGCAGTCAGGGGAGGAAGCCAGTGACTGAGCTTGCTGCCTTGGGGAGGACAATGAGGGGGGATTGGAGGAGAGGGCGGGGAGCTGGGGAAGAGGACGTCAGAGTCCTGGATGTCTCAGCACAGGGTGCCTGGGCTAGAGTATACAGCAATCCAGCAGGTTTCCAGCATCTCAGAGTGTTTCCCGTCTGTTGGTTGAATACAAGGGTGGGCTGAAACTATCGACTCTATAGCGCTGATGGAGGTGCCAGTTCCGAGGTCTACGGCTGGGCCCCTCAGTGTCCCCGATTACATCCAATCTGGGCCTGGGCTATCCTGAGTGAGGGTTCTCCGAGGATGTGTGAGTGGCCCCCTGTCCTGGTTGATCCTGGGCTAGGCACACTGTGGGTGCTGCAGAAGCTGCGGTCTCCCTGTTCTGACAGCAGCGGCATCTCCTTGCGCCGCCTCCTCGCTTTTCCCCGGGTGGCTGTTCTATCTGTAGAGAGAGCAGGCGCTGGAGACAGGTGATGTTGCTGACTGTGGGGAGCAGACTGGCTTCCCCAGCTTTTTGTTTGTGCTGGCAGCTAAAGTTGTTAATTCATTTCTTTCTCTAATTAAAATCAGAAAGTGCCAGGTCCTTGGTCAAAGTTTTCTTAGGAATCAACGTGAATAGCTTGTGATTGGTTTCTTTTCTTTTTTTATTACCATTAAAAAAAAAAAAACTGAAGTGCAGTTTTTAATTTACAATGTTGTGTTAGTTTCAGGTGAAAAGCACAGTGATCCAGTTACACATCTGTTCTTTTCCACATTCTTTTCAGTTCGAGGTTACTGTAAGGTACTGAGTATCGTTGCCTGTGCTGCTGCAAGAGGACCTTGCTTATTTTTACATAGAGTGCTGCATGGCTGTGTGCTCAGTGATGTCCGACTCTTTGCGACCCCATGGATTGTAGCCCACCAGGCTCCTCTGTCCATGGGATTTTTCAGGCAAGAATACTGAAGTGCGTTGCCATTTCCTCCTCCAGGAATCCTCCTGAATCTTCCTGACCCAGGGATTGAACCTGCGTCTCCTGTGTCTCCTGCACTGGCAGGCGGATTCTTTACCATTGTTGTAGTGTATATATGTTAATCCCCAAGTAATTTATCTCCTTCCTGGGCTCTCATCCCCTTTGGTAACCGTATGTTTGTTTTCTGTGTCTATGAATCTATTTCTGTTTTGTAAATAAGTCAATTTGTGTTTTATTTAGATTCCACGTATAAGTGATAGCCTATGATATCTGTCTTGCTCTGATTTACTTCACTTACATGATAATCTCTAGGTGATGAGTTTCTTTAATTGTCACAGGCACAGGCTGAGCTCTGGTTTTCTCCCCTCTAGGATGTGGGTCAGAAAGTGAGCATAATTCAAAATTCAAAAAAAAAAAAAATTTCATTATCCTTGGTCTTCAGGTGATTTCTTGGAATTTTCTGGGAAGAGGGCTGGTCCTTACTATGTTTCATCCTACAAATAGGGTGTGTTCTGACCTACCTGCAGAACCATCTATTTCCCAGGTTCCAGAAGAACTGTAGTAGAAGGAAAAGGATCATGGGGAAAAAGTGGTAGAGGATCATGATAAGTAGGCTACAGGGCTGTGTGAGGGAAAATGAAAGACGGGAATATCCTACTAGCCCTGTTACATAGGGCTGGAGGCAGATTTATTTTCAGCTTGAGTGCCCTTCATGTAAAGGGGCCCTAGCCAGGTGTTGACATGGATATATATTTCTGAAAATCTCTATGTTCTTAATCTCAAAGAGGGCTCCCAAACTGTACAATCTGTAGGCTCCATAAAAATCTGGATCTACTTCATTTATGGCCTGAGAAAAAGAAGAGAAAGAAAAAATCCTAATGGGTGGGTGTTCTTTCTGTCCCTCCTCTGCTGCCTGTTGCCTTTGTTTGGCTCACTAGCGTCCTACAGTTCTAAATGCAGCTGCTCTGGAAGCCAGGAAGTTTGCGAGTTGGATGTGGAGGAGGGGGAGGGAGACAGATTTCAGCTGGCTGGTTTGGTTCTGTCGTTTGCATAATTCCAGATAAACAAATGATGAAAGCAATGACTAACGGTTATTGTGATACTTCTTTAATTATTTCCAGCCAGCAAAATGATAACATGTCATTTGATCCTAGACCCTTTTTTTTGCTTACTGTATATATGTGAGTTTTAAGATATATCACCATAACATGTAAAACATTGTTAAAAAAAAAAAAGATGAAAAGAAAGACAAGATGTGAATATGTGAAAATGCATTAAAGTCCAACATTACAGATGAAAACTGGCAATAAGCCTAGTCCTCATAGGGTTTTGGACTCTAGCTCAGCCACTCAAAACGGGCCCTGAAGTGTCATTTTCCAGAGGCATAATCAGACTGACTAAGTCTCCATAGCCTCTTCAGTGTTGTCAGTTCTCTTCTGTTTATTATTAATTCATCTCATTTCCAAGCATTTCAGCACAATCTTCTCATTGGAAGCATATTTGCGTTCATTACAGAGATATGCAGGACCCCTGTGAGGGATCCCGGCAGCTTTATCAGCCTGGTTTCTCACTGGTGACAGGGAGAAAGGGCGAGATGAAGACGCTTTCTTTAGGTGTCACACTCAATCAATACCCAGAACAAAGCTCAGCTGCAGGTGGACTTGCTAGCCCTGTGCCTGACTACTGGGACATCCTGCTTTCATGGTTTTTCTGTAGAGAGAGAGAAGTGTGTGTGTGTGTGCGTGTTATATGTTAACTTACAAGTTACTTTTAAATAAAAGGGCCAGAGGAAAATGCATTCTTATCTTCGCTGCCTCGAGTCCCTGAAAAGTCTCACAAGGGCTATTTACTGGAGAGAAAAATACAAGTGCCTTGTTGCAGGGTGAGATCAATATGTAGTGTTCTCTAGACTTTCTGCTGAACTCCAGGGAGATGAAGTGTGTCCCGCCTTCACTGAGGACTCTTCTCCCTTTGGAACACGCTGTCGTGCTCTCAGCTGGCTCTCGGGCTGAGTTATGCTGCTGAGACAGATGTGCTGCCCCTGTGGCCTTGACTCTTTACAGCTCCTTTCTGGGATCCATCCTGGCATCGTGGCGCTGGGCGGCTTGGTAATGGCAGTCTTGGGGCTCGTTCTTTCTAGAGACATCTGCTCTTTTGCTTTTGCTGCTTGGTAGGATGTTGCTGTAAGCACGCTGTGCATTTGTATCAACAGGGCTATACCGATGCCTGCCCTTCATCTGGACAAGCGATAGGTGATGAAAGGTTCCGGACTCAAGTAATTTAGATGAAATTCCTGAAATTTCTGAACTGCAGCTTGCTGAGAAGTAGGGTGGGAGTCTACGCTTATTGTTGTTGTGGAATATAAGCAGATCTCTGCTGTGAGGATGTATGAACATCTGCAAAATGGGCTCTTCATGTTTTTTAAAAAACGTGCACTGTAGTGGAACAGAAGCATAATATAACCCATTAGCTTTAGTGTCAGCATAACAGCCTCTGAATTGCATATTGGTGGGAAAATATTGATAGCAAAGTGTAAACAACTGCAAATGGGAAAGGCAGTAAAACTCTCTTCATAGGATCCGTAATTTACAATTAAATAGGCTATATTGAGATTATATGAAGTAGAGACATGTATGTCCAAAGTAACAGGGAATTTAAATTAAGGCTTGTACTTCCCCATTGACCTAGAGGAGGGTGAAAGAAGAAAGGAAAGGAACTTAGTGGTTTGTCTGGCGAGTATATGGTTGATAATGGTTCAAGTAATACATGATAATCACGCTTTGGGTTTGTGTGAAGTTTTCAGTGGTGGATTTTCTATGTGCCCCCGTGTAATTCTGTTATACCACTAAGGCTTTCTGTAGGCACAAAAGTATTCCATAACCAGGGACTATGCCATGGAAGAGGAGTTTTCTCGTGGACAGGCAGCTACATGTTTGCACAAATGACTGGTTTAATCCAGTGAATTTACGCTCACTTACAGAATTCATCTCTACCTTAGTGGAACTGACCAAATGAATATTTTCTTCTACTTTTTATTCTGTCACTCTTGTGTTATGTAATAAGGTAGCACTTGCTATTTAATCAGTAGCACTTGCTAGTCTGAGTCTTGGGAAAATAGTCAACTTCATGCCATCTCGTGACTGTTGAGTGCTAGGAAAAAGCAGCAGCATTGCACCTTTGATCATTCTGAGGTGAGGGTGATGCTGGGAGGAGAGAAAGGGGAGGCCCCCTTTGGGTCTGATGTCTGGGGCTGGAGCTGTGGACCAGGCAGAGATCTGAGGTAGGTCCTGGGGGAAGTAGAGACTCTGAAGGCTGATTTGAAGAGAAGGCTCTCACTGACTCTCCAGGGTTCTTCCTCTTTCTTCCTTTGGATGCCAGTCATGGAAGGAGCAACTTCTCTGTTTGGGCCTCAGTATTAAAAGAAGATGACTTAGATCCAGCCCTACGGGACACTTCAGAGAGGAGCCATGATTGGTCCTTTGTCCCCAAGGGCAGCAGGGTCTCTGTGTGATTTGAAGGACATAGTCTGGTCTGGACATGGATGTGACTAAAGTGTGAACATCCTCTCCACCTGGTTTCTTGCTCTGTGGTGTGCCTCAGTGGAGAGCTCTGTGTCACTAGCTGTTTGTCATACTGGCAAGCCCCTCATGGTTCCACAAGAGCGAGAGGGACAGTCCAGTAAGTTCCCTACGTAGGAGCATACTCTCTTCTGAAAGCATGTTTGTATAAGCCCAATTTGTTCATAAGTCCAACAAAGTTAGCCTAGGTACCCAACTAAAACAATTGGCTATGTAGCACTGTACTGTAATAGATTTATAATACTTTTCATAATAATATATAAAAAACAGACAAACACAAAAAAGTAAAGAGAACATTTTTAATCTTACAGTAGTACCTTGAAACTACAGTAGCTGGCATACAGGGGATGGCACCGAGTGAGCCAGCAAGAAGCCTTACGGACTGGAGGCAGGAGAGGGGGTGAGAGATGGCAAGCCGAAGGACCATCACAGTAGCAGGAGATGGAGGACAACCTGCAGTTTCACTTACATGCTCACATCTTCAAGAGTTCACAACATGAAGGTTTGCATGTAGGGAAGTTACTGCAGTTGCATGGTGGAGAACGCTCTTGGCATTTGCTTTCATGGCACATGATGGTGCCAAGCCCATCCCTGCTGCAGGGCTCCCGGGCCTGGTTACTAGCTGACTGCAGCATCTGTGGGGAAAGCCCCCTGCTCCTGCAGCCTGTGATAGCAGCGTGCTACCTTGGTGCCCCTGGCAGGTTTCCGGACCACCTGTTGTCCAGAGGACACAGGGCAACAGCAACAGTAAGTGAAACAGGGAACATGTTTTCCATTTCCTCTGTCGGAACCATACCCTTTGGGAAGGCTAAGTCCATAGGGTTTTGGGCTCATCACAAGAAGACGTTCTCATGGTAGTAAATGGAGGGTACAATCATTCAAGTTGCATATTCTGGGAGAAGTGGCTTGATTTAAACCCTAAGCTTGCAAGGCAGGACATTCTGGATTGATCCATGTGTGGGCAGGCTCCCAGGAGTAACTGTGCTCACCTTGGGTCACTGCATAGATAAATAAGATAGATTACGGGTGAGGCCCAATTCCTTAGATGCTAGTAAAAATGTCTCTATTTTCTTTTCAAGGATCCTTGTAGTACCAGGCTGAGGCTGAGAACCTCAAGGGTCCTAAATAATCCCCATGACTCTGGTCATTTCTCTTGTCCTTTAGAGAGAACCATTGGTGCATTCCTAACCTCATAAATATTATTGGGAGGAATATCAGTAAAGGAGTCTTCTCTCAACAGAAGGGGCTTAAGAAAAAGGGAAATTAAATAAGGGAGTGAACAGGCTGTGGTGGTAGCTGGAAATGCTGATCTTTGTGCTCTTCTTTTCTGCTCTTTATAGTGTGTGACCATTTCCTGACGGGTGTCAGAGCTGTCCCTTCAGGAGGACAGAATTGTGATAATAGGAAGGCAGAGAGAGAGAAACAGTTGTGGTTCTCTTTGTGCCTTCCAAAACAGATCCTTAAAGCCCACCTGGAAAACAGTAGTTAAAAATTAAAAATAAAATCTTTTGGTGACATCACAGGGCATGTGGGATCTCAATTCTTTGACCAGGGGTTGAATCTGTGCTTCCTGCATTGGAAGCTCAGAGTCTTAACCACTGGACCACCAGCGAAGTCCCATAACTGTAGTTTCAAGTTAAAGGTCAAAAGTCTCTATTTCTAAAAGCCAGCTTCTGCAAAAGAACATATCTTGAGAGTCCAAAGGAAAGACACTGAAGGAAGCTTGACTAATAGTTTATGCTTGAAACAATAGATGAGAAAAAGAAAAAGCACTGCTCTGAACTTTTGCTGAACCATAGACTCATCTGGTGAGGCTATTAAGATGCTTGTCCCCAGGCTGGTTGAGTCAGAATCTCTCAGGGTGGTGACCAGACATTGGTACTGAAACAAAACCACCAACCAACCAACCAAACAAACAAATGAACTCTCTGGATTTTTCTAATATACAGCCAGGGTTGAGAACAAGTGAAACCAGGAAAACCCAAGACCAGTCTGATCTGGGAGTGGGTAATATGGGTAATATGTGTACTTGGAAGGAAGGAGAAGAGGGCGTCAGAGGATGAGATGGCTGGATGGCATAGCCAATGAACTGGACATGAACTTGGGCAAACTTCAGGAGATGGTGAGGGACAGGGAGGCCTGGTGTGCTGCAGTCCATGTGGTTGCAAAGAGTCAGACATGACTGTGTGACTGAGCAATAATGTGTACTTGGAGGAGGTGTTTGAAGACTGGTATCAGGAGACTTCACCGAGAAGATCAGGTTTAGCTTGAAAAGCTGTCTAACCCCATCTTCTGCTCATATCAGGGAGCCATGTGAGAGCTGAGGGAGCGTCCACGGACCAATGATTCTGTCTTTTGAGTATGTGACTCTCTGAGGCGACACATTAGCCTTGCTCCTCCCTCTCTGGGGAGGATCTTTCATGATCTATTAATAGTGCATGCGATTCATCCTAAGTTGAACTGCAGAAGTGGCCCTCACTTGTACTTGGACAGAGCTGAGTCCTGTCCAAACTTCCTTGGTGGAAATCCCCATTTTCATTGGGCCCAGAACAGAAGCAAGGTAGCCTGGAGGAGCATCTGGAGGTTTGGTGATGTTATACAAAGGGCAACACATGAACCTGGAGGGAGTGGACCATGTTGAAACTCATTCTTGTTACACAGAAGTAAAGGTATCTCAACAAAATCAAATGATGAGCATAAGGGTAAATTGAGTACAGTCTTTGACATTCATGGACTTGGGGTCAATCCCTGGGTTGGGAAGATCCCCTGGAGGAGGGCATGGCATCCCTCTCCACTATTCTTGAGAATTCTGAATACCGGAGAACCAGATTCTGGAGAATACAGATTCTGGAGAATCCCTATGGACAGAGGAGCCTGGCAGGCTACAGTCCATGGAGTTGCAAAGAGTCAGACATGACTGAGAGACCAAGTAACTGGTGGTTTTGAAATAATGCTTGATGCACCTGGACATATATTAGGACTTGGCTCTCCAGTTGGGTGGAGTTGAGATGTTCTTTTCAAAACAGCATTTAAATTTATAAATTGCTACAGAACTGAGCGTGAAAGGAAGAAATACAAATGAAGATGCTGGTAACATTTCTATGTATACTATCAAATTTTAAATGGCAGAACTGATTTTTAATGTGGTAAAATGGCTTGTAAGAGTGAATTAAAAAAATTTTTTTTGCAGGTAACGTAGGTTTTTGAAAAAAATTGCAGTGATATAAAGTTCATAAAGATGATAATTGTCATGCTTACATGGCTTTCATCTTAATAGGGTAATAAAATATCAAGATGTGTGTTTCATACAAAATACATTTAAAGAAAGACATTAAAAACCTCACTATGGGATGTTGGGAATTATTGAATCCTCCTCAGTGTCTATGTGTAACCATTATAAATAGAAATATTTTCAGCCTGAGCAGGAGATTGAATTTTCATGAAGAAGAGCCTTAGGAATTTCACAGGTGGTAGTGATGCTGAACAAGAAAACAAAAATCTTTGTTCCATGCGCCAAGTAGGCTGCCACTGAGATCAACAGCACTGTGCTTCCCAAAGCACTGCTGGATCCAGTCCTTATTGGAGATCAAATTAGGCTATTATGAGAAATAGTCCTATTTAATGAGACTATAATTACTTTTATTGTGACTGGTAACAACCGTAATGTGAGTGACAGAGTGTGTGAAGGCGCCGCTGGCTTGGTAATCAGGCTGGGAGTTTGCTGCTGCCTACTTCCCTTGAACCTTAGATTTCTTAACAACACAGAGGTGTCACAGAGTCCTGGCAGAAACAGTCAATGAAAATGGTGCAGAAAAGAAAAGTTTTAAGGTTTTTAATTAAACTGGAGAGAGGATGAGGAGGAATGTTGACCTTGATGCACGGGGCTAAGTTTTGATATTTTAGAAAACTATGATGATATAATAACATGCTTTTTGAAGGTTTTTTTTTTTANGGACAGAGGAGCCTGGCAGGCTACAGTCCATGGAGTTGCAAAGAGTCAGACATGACTGAGAGACCAAGTAACTGGTGGTTTTGAAATAATGCTTGATGCACCTGGACATATATTAGGACTTGGCTCTCCAGTTGGGTGGAGTTGAGATGTTCTTTTCAAAACAGCATTTAAATTTATAAATTGCTACAGAACTGAGCGTGAAAGGAAGAAATACAAATGAAGATGCTGGTAACATTTCTATGTATACTATCAAATTTTAAATGGCAGAACTGATTTTTAATGTGGTAAAATGACTTGTAAGAGTGAATTAAAAAAATTTTTTTTGCAGGTAACGTAGGTTTTTGAAAAAAATTGCAGTGATATAAAGTTCATAAAGATGATAATTGTCATGCTTACATGGCTTTCATCTTAATAGGGTAATAAAATATCAAGATGTGTGTTTCATACAAAATACATTTAAAGAAAGACATTAAAAACCTCACTATGGGATGTTGGGAATTATTGAATCCTCCTCAGTGTCTATGTGTAACCATTATAAATAGAAATATTTTCAGCCTGAGCAGGAGATTGAATTTTCATGAAGAAGAGCCTTAGGAATTTCACAGGTGGTAGTGATGCTGAACAAGAAAACAAAAATCTTTGTTCCATGTGCCAAGTAGGCTGCCACTGAGATCAACAGCACTGTGCTTCCCAAAGCACTGCTGGATCCAGTCCTTATTGGAGATCAAATTAGGCTATTATGAGAAATAGTCCTATTTAATGAGACTATAATTACTTTTATTGTGACTGGTAACAACCGTAATGTGAGTGACAGAGTGTGTGAAGGCGCCGCTGGCTTGGTAATCAGGCTGGGAGTTTGCTGCTGCCTACTTCCCTTGAACCTTAGATTTCTTAACAACACAGAGGTGTCACAGAGTCCTGGCAGAAACAGTCAATGAAAATGGTGCAGAAAAGAAAAGTTTTAAGGTTTTTAATTAAACTGGAGAGAGGATGAGGAGGAATGTTGACCTTGATGCACGGGGCTAAGTTTTGATATTTTAGAAAACTATGATGATATAATAACATGCTTTTTGAAGGTTTTTTTTTTTTTAACCAAATGAAAATATGGGATGCCCATAAGCTTGAATTTCAGATAAACAGCAATTTTTTAAAGGGTAAGTATATCTCATGCAATGGTTGGGATATACTTAGATCTTTATATGTTTGGGTCAAACTTATACTAAAATATACTGTATTTGAATTTTATTTGGTGACCCTAAATGTGTGTGTGTTAGTCGTTCAGTTGTGTCCAACTCTTTGAGACTCCATGGACTGTAGCCCACCAGGATCCTCTGTCCATGGGATTCTCCAGGCAAGAATACTGGAGTGGGTTGCCATTTCCTTCTCCAGGGGATCTTGCCGACCCAGGGATCAAAGCCAGATCTCCTGCTTTGCAGGCAGATTCTTTACCATCTGAGTCACCAGAGAAGCCTGGTGCCCTAAATAGTGGTCACTTATTTATTTGTTTTTAGGCTTCCCAAGTGGCTCAGTGGTAAAGAATCCACCTGCAATGCAGGAGACGTGGGCTCAGTTCCTGAACTGGGAAGATTCACTGTAGGAGGGCATGGCACTCCAGTATTTTTGCCTGGAGAGTCCCATGGATAGAGGAGCCTGGCAGGCTACAGTCCGCAGGGTTGTGAAGAGCCGGACATGACTGAAGCGAGTGAGCACGCGTGTTTCTTTATTTCTGGCCGCATGGGGTGTTCGTTGAGACGTGTGGGATCTTTTGTTGCAGTGCACCGGCTCAGCTACCGCGCAGCACGTGGGATCCTAGTTCCCAGATCAGGAGTCGAACACCCGCCTCCCGAACTGGAAGCTGGACTATCAACCTGGACCCCCAGGGCAGTCCCAAACGGCCACTTATGAGACGTTATGATCTCAAAGGTTTCCATGTGTAAATATCTTCTCCCAGTTTCTGCTCTAGTGACCAAAATGGCACTCTTAAACTGTTTCTATGAGTTAAGGAAAACTACCTAAGATGTCTTGGTTTTAATGTAAATATATCACACATTATCACATTACTTTATCTCAGTTTACCAGAGACTCATGTTGAGTTTCTCTAGTCCATAGCCTCCTATAGCTACAAAGAAAGTCACTGTGACCTGTAGGCTTAGCTCTGTCCATTAGTTAACTAGTCTCGATGGAAACAATTCGTTTGAAGGCTTAGAATGACTGGCAGTGGGTTCTGGAATTATTTTTGTGGTCATGGGCTCTACTTTTGGGGTGCCTTGGCTTCTACTAGCAGTTTTTGCCCCAGAAACTGTAATCACCTACTCACTTAGCACACATCTGTTGAGCTCCTCTCTGCCTGGCATTGTGCTGAATATTATGAATAAAAGGATTAGTGAGTAATGGTTCTGATCGCTAGTGAGTTACAGTCAAAAACATCAGCAAGAGATAGCTCTGCTTGCTTTAAAGGGTACAATAGATGTTGACATGGGAGTATGTGAAATGAACCTCCAGACCAGACTGGGGGTATGAGGTAAGACTTTGGGGAAGAGTGATGTCTTAGTAGAGTTCAAGTGATAATTAGGAATTGGCTAGGTGAGCAAAATGGAAACAGGAGGGAAGGGGTTTCTAAGCAGGGATCAGCACACAAAGGACAGCGAAAAGCAGAGAACCCCATGTGTTCAGGGAGTTATATGTAATGGTTTATGCTGAGAGCGAGGGTATGTATTAGGTTTGGGGTACAGAGTGTTGAGGGGTCGCTCTGGACTAGGAGAAAGTAGTCATGAGAACGTCTCTGTTGTGCTGTGAATTCACCAGGATTACCATGTTAAATTGAATGACTGGGCTTCCTCCATTATAGTTTTCCCTTCAGCATTCTCGGCAGTTTTCATGGGGAGTAGAGTGCTGATGCAAAGAACCGACTCATTGAAAAAGACCCTGATGCTGGGAAAGATTGAAGGCAGGGGGAGAAGGAGATGACAGAGGATGAGATGATTGGATGGCATCACCGACTCAGTGGACATGAGTTTGAGCAGACTCCAGGAGATGGTGAAGGACAGGGAAGCCTGGCGTGGTGCAGTCCATGGGGGTCACAAAAGAGTCAGACGTGACTGAGCGCTGAACAGCAGCAAAAGGGTGCTATCATGTCATCCTGCTTGGCTCTTTCTAGTCCCTTCTGGGTCATGATGGCAGTGGTGGTGATGGTGTGTTTGTGTATGGGGGAGAGGGATAGGAGTAAGCCAGGATCTTTTCCTGAATTACTGGATTGCGTCCTCATGCCAACATAGCACCATAGGGTCCCACATACCATTCATATGTTTTCACTGGTTTGCTGCTGCCAGTTCAATTACCATGTTCAGTTACACCTTTGAAACTGTTGATGAAATTGCTGATACTAAAACTGATCACCCACTTTGGGAGCTAGAGAGTGGACAGAACAGTTTTTAAGGAACCAGTCTGTAGTCAGTTTCCTTGACCCAGTACTGTGCAGATCAAGTATCCTGTGAAGTCTTGGCCTTTGGCATCTTGTCATATGTCAAAGCCGAGTGTCCGGAGCAGCCAAGTGAGCAGCAGTGGGTTAGGGCTGGGGCATTGCTTACTAGAGGGCTGTTGCAGGACTCAGAGGAGGACAGTGTTTTTTTTTTTTTTTTTCCTTATTTGTTTCAATTGGAGGATTATTACTATACAATATTGTGATGATTTTTGCCATTCATCAGTATGAATCGGTCATAGGTATACATGTGTCCCCACCATCCTGAAAGCCCCTCCCGCCTCCCTCCCCATCCCATCATCCCCCAGGTTGCCACAGAGCACCAGCTTTGACAGTGGTTTTTTGTTAGGTTCTCTGTGATGCTCTGACAGTCTCTTTCTCTGATCTCCCTGCTGAGGTTCTGGATAGTCTGTCTACTTTGGTATCACAGTCATCTATTAGCTTCTATTAATTGCTAGCTGATTGCTCTGTTATTTTTGACAGTGCCCTGGGCACAACTGGTCTAATTCAGCTGAAGTCCGGCCTCTTTGCCTGGGGACCCGTCCAGGCCTTCTCTGGTCCCAAGAGGGCTCTCAGCCTTTTCTCCCCAACTCCCTGTTAGCCAGTCTTGTGTCTTACCTGTGGCTCTCAAGGAGGTGCCAGCCTCTTAATGGCTCGCCACTAAGATTTCCGTGGTTTTCAATAATGCCCCCACACTTGGATTCACCTCTCTGTTGCAGATAAAAGTCAGTGCCCTTAGAGAGAGGAAAGAGCTCAGTGTGCTGAGACCTGCTTCTCACTGGGAGAATGGGGTTGGGGCTGCGGCCCCTTCCCTTGGGGGACAGGCCCGTTCTGCGAGCGGGCACTTGGGGACGTGCGGCGGCACCTGGGATTCTCCGCTGGCTGCTGCTGGACTTTGCAGATGCCCTGTTATGAAAGCCCTTAGGCGAGGTGATCAGGGCCCCAGGCTCTCCGTCTGCTGTGCCTGTGGGGAGCTTCTGCCCTGCGCGGTTGCTGGTGGAGAAAGAGCCTCAGCGCTCTGTGCCGCAACTCCTTGGAGCAGAGGCTCCGCAGTGCAGACGGGGACAGCGGACGGATGAGCAGCGCTGACGGGCCCCTCTTTCCAGGGGGAAACGAGCCTGGCAGTGGGGCCAAAGGAGCTCTGTCCTCGTGGCCGCATCTGCTCGGAGGAGGGTTCCCACACACCGAGCTGTTCTTACGAAGAGTTATTGGATTTCTTGAATAAATGTTTCTCCACTTGCTATATGCCCTTAGGAAAATTTCCACAGACCTTAAATTGTTTTTAAATACAAGTTTCTCCAGTTACAACTGTTTTGCTGGGGATTAGGTCCACAGAGATTCTCCTGTGAACATTCACAAGTGTTTCTGTTTTACATCATTTAAAAAAATGACATGGATTCTGTCTTGAGGAACACCATAATTTATTCAAACTCTCTGTTTTCGGCATTTTAATTACAACATTTATAAAAATAATGCAGTGGTCAGCAGTGTAACCTGATCTTTGCATAAATCTAGAATTATTTTCTTAGATTTAGTTCCTGCAACTTTTGTAGATGATTCTAAGCTAGCACCTGGCTTGATTCTTCCTGATGGTCGGCATGGCTTGCTGGTAAATACCACTTTTCTTAAATTCTGTTTTTGGAATATTAATTTTATATAACAGCAGAAAGAAGACCTCTTGGCTCCTCCTGTTTCAAAGACCCCAGTTCCTTCTGTATGATTCATTTTGTTCTATTCTTTTTTATAAAAACCTATATCAGTCTTCAGCTCATTTGAGCAGCAAACGTGAATTTTGAAGTCGATAAGTGATTAGGCTTTCCTGGTTCTGATAACTAATTCCTTCCAATTCTAGAATTTCTCTTTGATATCTTTTTTTTTCCCCCCTCACCTGTTCCTCCAGTGAGATAGTACCCAAATACCTTAAATAAAAAAACTTAAAACATATTATTTCCATCAGAAGTAAGAACTGTTTTTTTTTTTTTTTTTCCCAAAGGGTTGGGAGGTCAAGTGAGGACTCCTAAAAGTAAACTTTCCTATTTTAAAATTTGCTGTAGAACATTCTTGGTGCTAATCATATTTTTAAATTCTTCTCTTTTATCATTAGATATTCATTACCACTAGAAGTGGGTCACAGAGAGTTGGACTGTGAAGAAAGCTAAGCGCCGAAGAATTGATGCTTTTAAACTGTGGTGTTGGAGAAGACTCTTGAGAGTCCCTTGGACTGCAAGGAGATCAAACCAGTCCATCCTAAAGGAGGTAAGTCCTGGGTGTTCATTGGAAGGACTGATGCTGAAGCTGAAACTGCAATACTTTAGCCATCTCATGCAAAGAGTTGACTCATTGGAAAAGACCCTGATGCTAGAAGGGATTTGGGGCAGGAGGAGAAGGGGATGACATAGGATGAGGTGGCATCACCGACTTGATGGACATGAATTGGGGTGTAACTCTGGAAGTTGGTGATGGACAGGGAGGCCTGGTGTGCTGTGATTCATGGGGCTGCAAAGAGTCGGACACGACTGAGCGACTGAACTGAACCACTAGAAGTGGGTTACAATAATAAAGAAATAATAGGATTGTGTGTTATTATGTAAAAGCATTTTGGAGTGAGGTATGCTTGTACCCTAGTTATATAAATAGCTGGACTAAATTGACAAAGCCAAATCCTTGTCTTGTTTAAACATTCAAGAAAAAATATGTATTCAGCTATAACCCTTGTCCCTATTGTTTACTCTTAAACTGTTTTAATAAGCTGTATTCTCCTTTGATTTCTAAAGTTTTGAGAAAATAATAAGATAGCAGTAGTCTTCATAAAACCCCTTTTGTTTGTTGGTGCGCAAGTGCCTGCTCAGTCAGTCATGTCTGATTCTTGCAACCCCATGGATTGTAGCCTGCCAGGATCCTCTGTCTGTGGGATATCCCAGGCAAGAAAACTGGAGTGGGTTGCCATTTCCTGGGGGTCTTCTTGACCTAGGGATAAAACCTGCGTCTCAGCTTTGGAGGCTGATTTTTTACCACTGAGCCACCTGGGAAGTCCCCTGTATGTTGGTACCCTCTTCAAAAACCTTCAGTGTCTTAGGGTGTCATGACTTGCTCTGTCCTGTTACACTGCAGATACTGCTCTATGCTGATTGTTTCCAATTCCTTTTCGAACACTCTCTTCTCGAGCTAGTGTGGTCCGTTCATTTTCCCTGGGGACGTAACGTTGGGTCTCACCTCCTCTTCTTGCTTTGCCACCTCCTCCACCTGGAACATCTCCCTCATCTATATCCTCTTTACTCCTAATTGTCTTTCAAGGTATAACATAATAACGTGGGGGGCCGGAGAGCTAAGCTTTACAGACACAAATATATTTAAAATGGAGTGGAATTAAATCAATGATACAGAGGAGAGAGAAGCAATAGATAGCCATAAGTACATAGAAAATCTGATATCTGGAAACGTGGGAGAAGATTGGTTTATTTACATGGCTACTCATTTGGAAAAAGAGGAAAGTTATAGTTTTACCTCACCCTCAAGCTAGCAAGGAACCTCGATGTCAGGACTCCTGTTTCCGTGAGAAGATTTATTTCTGTAGAGTAAACCCTCCTGGCCTCTCTTGGTTGGACTTGCTCGCCCCTCCCTGCGGGAGAAGGTGTGACTTGCCTGACTAAGAAGCTTGGGGCAGGAACCAAGCAGGCTTCACCTCAGCTCCCGCTCCACGCATTTGTGGAATGCTCTCTGCGTGGCTTGTGCACCTTCTGTTTTGACTTGTTACTACTAGAGAGGCCTGCATGCCTGTGTGCTAGGTCACTTCAATCATGTCCACTCAAAAGTCCTAGAGTGGGCTGCCATTTCTTCCTCCAGGGGATCTTCCCCACCCAGGGATCAAACGGTGAATTTTAAGTCTCCTGCATTGGCAGGTGGGTTCTTTACCACTAGCAGCCACCTGGGACGCACTAGGAAAGCCTGCAGGGGTCCAAATCTGCCAGAGCTGAGTGCTAAATTTACCTAAGGGGATGTCAGGTGGCAAAAGGCCAAATGGCATTTTGTAATTTAATCTCTGCAATAAAGCTGTATTAAAAATGTATGCTTCTCTGATAACAGCAACCAGTTATCAGTTGGCTTTGAACTTGGAGTAGGAAAGGAATATGATTATCAGTTTAAAATCTCAGTATCTAAACCTTAAAAGCCATGAAAAACAAACAAGCAAGCAAAAAATCACCTGCTGTCCATCAAGGCTCAACGCTTCCCTCATCCTGGAAGGTCGTGGTGAAACCGTTCGCTTTCCATCTGTTGACACTCTGTTGATGTCCGCCACTTGGCACTTGTTTATTTCTGTGTGTTTTTAGAGCTTTAGTTGTGTTAAGCAGTCTTCACTAGGAAGACAGTGTTGCTGTCATCTTTGAACACCTGAAGTGCTTTCCAATGAGTAGATGCTCAATAGATGTTGAGTGATACCAGTTGTACTGAACAGCTTTTTTACGATCCCTTCAAACTAGTTCCTGATACAGTGACTTCTCTTAATAATGCTATTGAATTTGTTTTGCACTTTAGAATTTTCAAACTGCATTTCAAATAGACATGGGCTTACTTTATTTAATCTTTAAAGAATCCTATGAGAGGGGCAGAACAAATCTTATTTCCATGTCTTAGATATGACAAAAAGATCTCAGAGAGGTGAGTTATTTGCTCAGGGTTGCAGTGCTTATAAATTACAAAATCAAGTGCTTCTAATTCCTAGGAGATAAGAGCTTTCATCCTGCTACAACTGTCTGTTGTATGATGGTGAAAACCTCAGGTGACTTTCCAGAAATGTAAAGAATCCCAAAGCATTAGAAAAATACATGACATTTCCAAGCCCCAGTTGAAATTTGATGTGAAATTCCATCTGACATGTTTGTAGCAGCTTTAATTATTTAATCAATTCGATCACAGAATATTTCAAGTAGCCACAAAAATCATGGTGCATAACCCATTTCATCCATAAGTCAAGACATTTTGCACCTCACTTTTCACTCTTCCATTCTGTTTTGTGAACTAATTGGCAACACTTGATGAAAATTTAAGATGGAGACAGAAGATAGCAGGTGGGGTAATTGCATCTTCACAAGGAAATTAATTTACACACACATACACACAAATACACACAGATATTCATAGGCTCTGATCATGCCAAGAAAGGAGCCCCAGCAGTGTGGTTAGCTGCAATTATGGCTAAGTGTCACAAAGCAATTTTGGCATATCGTGGTGCCCACAGGAATCACAGTGATCTCTCAGCTCTTGGTCTTCCAAGCCCGTTTCAGTCTCATTCAAATTCATCCTTGCAAGTTTCCTTTTTTTTTTTTTTTGGTTTGTTTGTCAGAAAAGTAATTTGACTATACCCTGCTTCTCGTTTTGTGATGTGGGGATGTCGTGAACGCAGCTATCTTGCAAGCTGGACTAGAACAGAGTGTGTCAGTATGATTTATAGGAATGGCTGTGATTCTGCTTCGATGAACAGACGACTCCGTATATGACAGTGTATATGCACAAATGCCTTTTTACATGAATGGTTTTACTTGAAGTTCCTGAGATTATTTAAAATGCTTTCATAATTACATGGTCATTACTGAAGGTTTGAATAAAAGCAGTCTTTGATTACTTTGTGCCTTCTTTTTGGCGGAGGCTGACATGAATTTTTCTGGCTTGACAATTGCAGGAAATAAATATGTAAGTACAAGAAAACCTCTCTGAGTTCAGACTAGATTACAGATCTGGCTGAAAAGAGTCTAGTGACTAAAGATGATTTGGAGAGAACTGGGTACACTAAGAAATCTCAGAATTGGTGATAAGTCCTCACAGTTTATTTTTCACTGGGCAAGATTGAGAGGAAAAAAAAAGACTTTATTATAAAATGTTCACTTCAACTCTTCAGTGGACATAGACTAGCAAGAGAGCACTGTGCTGAAACCATCCAGTAATTATTTAATTTTGAAGCTAATATAGTTTCAAATAGAAAATGGTACATGTTTAAGAAATTTTCACTGCTGTTTCTTTATTTCAAAAAAAAAAAAGGGGACTCAGCTTGGCATGTGTATATTCTTTTAAAGCAAGATTAGAGTTGTGTTCTATATTTATGGAGAAGAACACCTGTGTTTCCCCCTCTTCAAAATAAAAGCTTATTATAAATAATACATGTTCTTTGTAAACGAAGAAACTCTGACTATAAAAAATATAAATACATATGGAAGCTAAATAGTATATGACAGCGATTGCTAATATTTTGGTAAATATGCATATAACTACCCAGTCACAACCCATGTGTAATAACTGAAAGTAGATCAAACAATATGTAATATTTTTTTCATTCATTAATGTATTGTGATCATTATTCTATATCATTAAATACAGATTAGCATTATCATTATTAATAGTTGCAAAGTGAGTGTATAAATAGTTAATACCATTAACTAGACTAATTAATACCATTTCATCTTACAGTCTAAAATATGATTTTAATTGTCTTAATAATTATTTATTAATTTAGCTCATATTTTTTGGATTAACTACTGTGTGCTAGTCACTGTAGTAGATGCTAGGAACACAGCAGTGAATAAGACAAACTTTATTTCTCTCCTTGAGGAATTTGAATTTTATTGAGAATTTACATATAATTAAAAACAGGGTAATATGTTTTGCAAATTAAAAAACCATAATGGTGAGGAAAAATAATTAAGATGAAGTGATAATAATTCAAAGCCCTGCTTTATAGAGGAAGTTTAGGAAAGGGTTCTGAAAATTTGATATTAAACCTAAAAAGAGGTCTCAGTGATAACGAATCTACCTTCCAATGCAGAAGACATAGGTTTGATCCCTGGGTCAGGAAGATCCCCTGAAGTAGGAAATGGCAACCCACTCCAGTATTCTTACCTGAGAAATCCCACGAAGAGAGGAGCCTGGTGGGCTACATCTAGTCCATGGGGTCATGACAGAGTCAGATATAACTTAGCAACTAAACAACAACAGCTGAAACAGAAAGATGAAGATGACTCAGCCATTGGAGTGGTTTCACTGGAGCAAAGAAGAGGCTATACAAGACCATGAGGCAGCACTTCAGTCCTGGGAATGGAGGGCCTGTGGTTCTTCTCCTTAGGTGCTCTTAAAAAAAAAAAAAAAAAAAAAAAATATATATATATATATATATATAAGCACAGTTGATTTACAATGTTGTGTTAGTTTGGGGTATATAACAAAGTGATATAAATATATTTTTCAGATTTTTATTCATTATAGGTTATTACATATTGGAGGTTATTGAATATAGTTCTCTGTGCTATACAGAGCTTGTTGTCTGTCTCTTTTGTATAATGTAGTATGTGCATGTTATTCCCAAACTCCTAATTGATCTATGCCCTTCTTCCCCCTACCCCCTGCTGTTTCCCTTTTGGTAACCACAAGTTTTTATATCTGAGAGTCTGTTTCTGTTTTATAAATAAGGTCATCTGTCTCATTTTTTAGATTCCACATATGTGATATCATATGGTATTTGTCTTTGTCTTTCTGACTTACTTCACATACTGTGATAATCTTTAGGGCCATCCATGTTGCTCTAAATGGCATTATTCCATTCCTTTTTATGGCTAAGTAATATTCCATTGTATATATATGTGCATGTGTATGTTTGTACATATATATATATATATATATATATACACCACATCTTTTTTATTCATTCATCTGTTGATGGACACTTGGATTGCTTCCATGTCTTGGCTATTGTAAACAGTGCTGTGTATGAACATGGGGGTGCATGTATCTTTTTGAATTAGAGTTTTCATCTTGAATATATGCCCAACAGTGGGCTAGCTGAATCATGTAACTCTACTTTTAGTTCTTAAAGGAACCTCCATACTGTTCTTCATATACTAGGCTATGTAAATTTTTTTTACCATATTCAAGATTTTTCAAATCAGAAAACTAACTTCAGCACAAGCTATTGAAAACATTTTCATTTTCCAATTATTTCATTGTTTACTTTAGGTGCCCCAGTTAGCAATATAGGATTTCTATTGTTTTTGCTTCGTGTTTGTCATTTTCTCTCTAATTTTTTTTTCTAATTTTTCCTTTCCTCTTTATTTAGAGACGGCTTTCTCAAGTCTGTCTTCAACATTATGGATTCTGTTTTCTCTACATTTCTTTTGCTTTTCACTGCTTTGAATACTCTAATAAATTCTCCAATGGTGCTTCTTTCCCTTAATTTCTGAACTTCCTTTGCCATTTCTATTTTATTTTTGCTTATTCTTTTCTTTGGGTCATATTATCTCATCTTTTCTTTTGCATTATATAGTTCTTTATTTCTCTAATTTTCTTTAGAGGTCAAATTAGTTGTTTTCTTAAACCCTTTTTCACTTAGTTGAATTAGCTCTTCCCAAATATGTTCTTCTTCTATCAGGATTTTTGCATAAATTCCATGTTTGTTTTCTCTTTTCTTTGCCATTTATTCCTTAGTCAAGGGACGTTCTCTCTGGTTATGTTGCATGTTCATACCATTGGCCTAGGCTTACTGACTGCTCTCCCTGCTTGACTGCTGTTGAATATTACACTTAAACAGGAAGTGTAGATCAGCTGTAGATTTCATAGTGTGATCCACAAACCAGCATCATCAGCATCATCTAGTAACTTATTAGATATGCAAATTCTCGGACTCCCATCCCAGACCTCTTTCATCAGAATCCCTGGGGTGGGGCTCAACAATGTGTTATTTTAAGAACTGTCCTCCCCTCACCAGGTGATTCTGAAGAATACACTGAAACCCACTGGTCTAGATGCGTTTCTTGTTCCTCCCAGTGGCTCCTATCCTGTTTATGTTCTTGTCACATTTCTAAATACTAGAATTTGGGAGCAATATATTTGAAATGCATTACACTGTTCCCTTGGTAGCATTTAATGTTATACTGCTGTTTGAATAGAATTGTTTACTACCCTGTCATTCTTTCTCATGTACTTAACATCAGACATTTTTGGGTTTGTCTTAGAAAATACAAAATCTTCTTTGGTTTCTCTCATCTCTCGTTTATTGTAGCCTATGTATCTTACTGGCCGCAAATTGTACCTATGTTGTATGACTTGCTCATGTCAGTTGCTAATAGACATTGCTATCAATAGTATGTGTTCTCCATTGTAGAAAATAAAATTTCTTCATATTTATCCAAATTTTGAGAGATGTTTGTGACACTAACTACACATCAGTATTCTGTTATGCACATTTAAGAGCCAGTGATTTATATTATTTGCCTCATTATATTGATTTTTGTGGTGAATAGAGAGAGAACAAGAGCTATGCCTCAACATGCTGAGTGTTTTTTTTCTGGATTATCTAAGAATGCTGAATTATTGTAGTGAAAATTTAGCCTTTTGGATTTGAGAAAATATCTGACTTCGTTGGGAGGAGATTTGGTTTGTTCCTCTGTTTAAGAATGAATTGGCTAATTTGATGCAATGTCAAAAGAATGCACTCCCCACCATAGGGACAGATTATAAAGGGATTTGGGAAAACTTTTGAGGCTGATGGATATGTTCATTGTCTTGATGTGTTAATGTTTTCATGGGTGTAATGTATATCAAAACTCATTGTACAGTACACTTTAAATATAGTATGTCGCACATCAATTATACCTCAATTAAGCTGTTGAAGTGAAGTGAAAGTTGCTCATGTTCACAAAAAGTCATGTTCGACTCTGTGACTATACAGTCCTTGGAATTCTCCAGGCCAGGATAATGGAGTGGGTAGTTTTTCCCTTCTCCGGGGAGTCTTCCCAACCCAGGGATCAAATCCAGGTCTCCTACATTGCAGGCAGATTCTTTACCATCTGAGCCACAAGGGAAGCCCAAGAATGCTGAAATGGGTAGCCTGTCCCTTCTCCAGGGGATCTTCCCAACCCAGGAATCAAACCAGGTTCTCCTGCATTGCAGGTGGATTCTTTACCAGATGAGCCCCAAGGGTAACCCAAGTTGTTGAGAAAGCCCCATACCTTCTCATCAGCCTGTCAATACAGTTTGCCTTATTGTATAGTTTGTGGATGTGGATCATTGGTTCTAACTATGGTTCTTTGTAAATTTTGCTTGTCTTCCCACTACTCATGGGACAGAGAAAAGATAAGGCATAATGTGGTGACTTTGCTAGGCCTATCTTTGTGATTATGAAGTTTTTCACATATACGATGAAAAGAGAAACTATGAGTAATAACAGCTAACTCAGCATCCACCCTAAGTCCTTGCTAGTCCTTGCTAGTATGCTAACACTACGTTCCCAGATCTCCAGAAGTCAGAGTTTTAGATATGATTTATGTTTCACCCGTCAGATGCTGTTGCCTGAGACTTTGATTAAAAAGTGAACACAGGCAAGAGAGGTAGAGTGTGGGGGCACAGGGTGTGGGAGATGTGATTTGGCTCTGGAGCCAGCATACGAGGACGTGGCCCTCTGATGTGGCAGATGAGTCCCCCAGAAGCTGCTTCCTGTCACAGCATGGTGCCACTGTATTCCCGGGGTGCCCATGGGTCCTGTGGTGGCAGTCCTCAGTCCTGTCAGAGTTAATGCGGTTTCTCAGTGATCAACAGTGGAAACGGACTGCTAGTTTGTTACCTCCTACAGGGGTGATGGTCACTTTCTCAATCACAGCAGAGGCAGGGTGGTTCTAAGGTCTAGAAGTCAGTTCTGGGTGATTAGCCTGTGCCGTGGTCCAGCCCCGGTAGATCCAGGGTAATTCAAAGGTGGGGATGGAGTAGGTGTCCTAGAAAAAAACTTATTTAATTACAGATATATAGAGAGATTAGAAACGGATAGTGTAGTAGGAAAATTAGTGGAGAAAAAGAGGCTGAATAACTGGTTTACGTGGAATACCAATCACCACCTACGTAGGCCACAGGCGTCTTTCTGTTCTCCCAAAGGAGAGGAGGCACTGAGGCCTCCCCGGTCCGATCTTAGCAGCCCAGGCAGAATTAGCAGGCTTGGTGAATACCCTCATTTCAGATGGGAATTCAGCCAGGAAAACAGGGAGCAAGAAAGAAACAACAAGGGGGAATCAGTCTTTCCAGAAACTGATCCCATTNCAGCCCAGGCAGAATTAGCAGGCTTGGTGAATACCCTCATTTCAGATGGGAATTCAGCCAGGAAAACAGGGAGCAAGAAAGAAACAACAAGGGGGAATCAGTCTTTCCAGAAACTGATCCCATTTTTTTATTTTTCAGGTTTTCTTATATACGTTTTGCTACACATAGGGATGAATACAGAATCACGTGGGGGTCAGCAGTCCTGACCTTTATAAAAATCAGGTGCTTTACATAAAAAAAAAAGGTCTTAAGGGTTTTTACATCATCTTTTGGCCATGAGGCCTGCAGACATTTATGACCCTTTCTTTCTGATAACCAAAAAATTATTTTTTCCAAGGGTGTTTTTTCTTAAACCAGGCACCACCCTCCAAATAAAGTTGCATTCCTATAGGGTGAGGGTGTAGTGAGTTACAATCAAGAAAGGAATTTATTTANAGCAGTAACCACATAGTCAAAAAATAAATATTCATGTTTTTCTTGTTACAAATTTGATTTGTGCATGTCGAGTTTTTTTATGTCTGTGTATTCTTTTGTGATACCTAAATATTTTCTTAAGTATATGATAATTTGTAAGTTATATTGCCTTCCTTAAAAAATTCTACTTGTGTGATAAAGCAGAAGGGAAAAAGGCAGAAAATAGCCCAGAGAGGAGCAGACAGCCTTCCTCTCCTTTTTCTCTGATGGCTTCCATGATGGCTCAGAGAATAAAGAATCTGCCTGCAGTGCAGGAGGCACAGGAGACTCCAGTTCGATCCCTGGGTCAGGAATATCCCCTGGAGAAGGGATATGGCAACCCACTCCTGTATTCTTGCCTGAAAAATCCCATGGAGAGAGGAGCCTGGCTGGTTATCATCCAAAGGGTCTCAAAAGAGTCAGACATGATTGAGCAACTAAACACACATGCATCTTTCTCTGATACTGTAGATCATAGTTTTTTTGTTTGAGGGATAATAGAAGCTTGATTTATCTGTTTAGTCTTAATGTGATATTTACTTTCAGTGTAGGTTAACCAGTTAATCAAGCACACTGAAATATTTTGCACTTTCTCAGCATATTATTTCACTGTTTATGTACAAAACCCTTTCGTTACGTGTTAGACAGTGCTTCTCATTTCACCAATTCCAGGTTTTCACTCAGTTGAAAAGGATGTGAGCTTTGTCACCAATTATCTTCAGTGACCTTAGTCTGAGTTCCTATCTTTATTACTTCCTCTATCTTCATGTGTGTCTGCCCCTACAATGCTGTGATAATTAAAGCTAACTAAGGTTTTACAACATTTTGCTTTATAGGCCTACCTCCATTTCTTTTGTTATAAAATCTTGATCTGATTATAAGTATGTTTAAGACTAAGTGCAAAAATGACCCCAGTGCTCACCTTTCCCTATATATTCACTCCTCAAGAGGTAAAGATCTTTTGAATCTGGACTGGCCTTGTTAAGCTATAACTTCTATTGATCAATAATATACAGTAGAACTGATAATGTGCCAGTTCTGAGTCTTAAGTCTCTTGATGAGGCTTAGACATATATATGTATATTAATATACATATATAATATATATGCTTTCTCTTGCTCCTCTATCTTCCCCAGAAGAATACACCATATTTTACTCTTTTTTCAGCTTTATTGAGGTATACTTGACAAAAATTGTATTTAAGATGTACAATTTGATGTTTGATATACATTGTGAAATAATCATCACAATTAAGGTAATTAACATCCGTCACCATACATAGTTAATATCCAGCACCATACATAGTTACTTTATGTTGACAATCAGATCTTAATATTCTATATCTTATGGACTAAAATACGCTTAACAACCAACAAACCTTATTTTCAATAATCAAGGAAAAAACAAGCCAAAAAGGATATGTTTAGCTTAAATAACTGTATATATGAATAGTAAGAAATTTATAGAGATGCTATAGACTTTGTTTCTAGAGTTGTTAATGAGGCCTTACTAATGTTTATGACTTTCACTTTCCATGTTTCCTTTGCTTTCAGCCAATATCTCATTTAATTGGTAATCCTTATCCAATGAGGTGTCCCAGTGTTTCTCAGAATCCAGAGCCCTTAAACAGCATTACATAAAGGTAGTACTGTCAGCAGAACTTCCTGCATGAGGCAACTGTTCTTATCCTCATTTTTCAGTATCATAACTGCTGCCTACATGCGACTACTGAACAGTTGAAATAAGACCAATGAGACAGATAAACTGAATTTTTAACTATATGAATTGTTAAATAAATGTTCAACAAGCACTTATTAAATAATGTAGCTCGATAACTGCAGTATCTTTCATTTACTTTTACTTCCAGACTTAGAAATATCTGGAGGTACTTCAAAGCATCACCTGGATTCTATTTGCATTCCATGTTGGTTTCTGTGAGAGTCTTCTAGATCCTTTTTGAGGGAGTAAATAACTTATTGGAAGATGCATGACACATGATAAATCTACTCTAGTGTTTCCAACTCCCTAATTTTTGAGGTTTCATCTTCTATTTTAAATCAATAGATGTAAATCATTTTTGTCTTAATTTAGATCTCTATTATAGTTTAGATACATTGTCAAGTAATTAACACCATTTCCAGTCACTCAGATAAGCACATTTATTTGATAAAATAATATCAATTCAAAATCTATTCTCTTCTATCACACTCTGAATCTATTGCTATATATACTCTCAAATATCTCCAAATAAAGTATAGCAAAACTTCAAAATTCATTTGGAGTATAAGCTGCTGTTTTCTCAGTTTGATTTCGTAATTTATTTATGAGGATTGCTGGATTCTGAATTAACTTATACTTTAGGAGATGGTAAAGGAGGAGTGTATTATGTGAAGGCTGGGGAAGTGGGACATGATAAGAATTTATTTTCTTTTAAACAATCACTGCTGCTGAAGGGGAACAAAAGGTTCCAAGGACTATTTCCTTTCAATATGTTTAAGTTAAACTGGGCCCAGTAACTAATCCAAGATTCTCTTGTTTGCATCACTGATTTCCTTAGAAGTCAAGATTTTATTTGTAAAACAAAAAAGCTGACCGTGATTAACTTAGACAAGAAAAGAATTTACAAACATCAGAATCAATGGACCGGATGGAGAAATAGTCAAGGCAAAGATACTGCCAAGATCCTATGGCCAGCTTCTAGTCTCAATATCACTAGACGTTTGCTGTCATCATTGCTGCTACTGCAGCCATTGGGCACCCATGGCCATGGTACTGAACTCATTTTTTCTTTAAAAAAACATTGTATTTTAGAATGTATTTATTTTGATAGAACAAACATTCAGTCCATAACAGAGTCTATATTTAGTTTTTTCAAATATGGATATCCTATTGTTCCAGCATCCCTTCTTATAAAATAGTTCTACCTTGAACTGTCTTTGCTCTTCTATCAAAGATCAGTTGACTGTGTTTGTGTGAGCCTGTTTCTGGGCTTTCTATTTTGTTCCATTGATCTATGTGTTTATTTTTTCATCAATACCACACTCTCTTGATTACTGTTAGTTCAGTTCAGTTTAGTCACTCAGACCTGTCTGATCTTTGCGACCCCATGGACTGCAGCAGGCCAGGCCTCCCTGTCAATCACCAACTCCTGGAGCTTACTCAAACTCATGTCCATTGAGTTGGTGATGCGACTCAACCATCTCATCCTCTGTCATCCCCTTCTCCTCCTGCCCTCAATCTTTCCCAGCATCAAGGTCTTTTCAAATGAGTCAGCTCTTCACATCAGGTGGCCAAAGTATTGGAGTTTCAGCTTCAACATCAGTCCTTCTGATAAACACCCAGGACTGATCTCCTTTAAGATGGACTGGTTGGATCTCTTTGCAGTCCAAGAGACTCTCAAGAATATTCTCCAACACCACAGTTCAAAAGCATCAATTCTTCGGCACTCAGGTTTCTTTATAGTCCAACTCTCACATCCATACATGACCACAGGAAAAACCATAGCTCTGACTAGATGGACCTTTGTTGGCAAAGTAATGTTTCTGCTTTTTACTATGCTCTCTAGGTTGGTCATATAATTTCCTGGCTGCAGTCACTATCTGCAGTGATTTTGGAGCCCCCAAAATAAAGTCTGCCCCTGTTCCCACTGTTTCCCCATCTATTTCCCATGAAGTGATGGGACCAGATGCCATGATCTTCTTTTTCTGAATGTTGAGCCTTAAGCCAACTTTTTCACTCTCCTCTTTTACTTTCATCAAGAGGCTTTTTAGTTCT
>SJYW01001686.1:1179422-1221102 GCA_006410735.1 Raphicerus campestris
TTTCTGTCCTTTATCAAGCCCATCTTTGCATGAAATATTCCCTTGGTATCTCTAGTTTTCTTGAAGAGATCTCTAGTCTTTCCCATTCTGTTCTTTTCCTCTATTTTTTTGCATTCATCACTGAGGAAGGCTTTCTTATCTCTTCTTGCTACTCTTTGGAACTCTGCATTCAGATGCTTATATCTTTCCTTTTCTCCTTTATTTTTTGCCTCTCTTCTTTTCACAGCTATTTGTAAGGCCTCCCCAGACAGCCATTTTGCTTTTTTGCATTTCTTTTCCATGGGGATGGTCTTGATCCCTGTCTCCCGTACAATGTCACGAACTTTATTCCATAGTTCATCAGGCAGTCTATCTATCAGATCTAGGCCCTTAAATCTATTTCTCACTTCTACTGTATAATCATAAGGGATTTGATTTAGGTCATACCTGAATGGTCTAGCGGTTTTCCCCACTTTCTTCAATTTAAGTCTGAATTTGGAAATAAGGAGTTCATGATCTGAGTCACAGTCAGCTCCTGGTCTTGTTTTTGTTGACAGTATAGAGCTTCTCCATCTTTGGCTGCATAGAATATAACCAGTCTGATTTCGGTGTTGACCATCTGGTGATGTCCATGTGTAGTGTCTTCTCCTGTGTTGTTGGAAGAGGCTGTTTGCTATGACCAGTGCATTATCTTGGCAAAACTTTATTAATCTGTGCCTTGTTTCATTCCCTGCATTCGAGGTCAGGGCGGCAACCGGGAGGAGCTACCCCACGTCCGAGGCCAGTGGCCACCAGGAGGAGACACCCCACATCCAAGGTCAGGGCGGTGGCTGGGTGGAGCTATCCTGTGTCCGAGGCCAGTGATGGCTGGGAGGAGACACCCTGTACTCTGCATAGAAGTTAAATAAGCAGGGTGACAATATACAGCCTTGACGTACTCCTTTTCCTATTTGGAACCAGTCTGTTGTTCCATGTTCAGTTCTAACTGTTGCTTCCTGACCTGCATACAGATTTCTCAAGAGGCAGGTCAGGTGTTCTGATATTCCCATCTCTTTCAGAATTTTCCACAGTTTATTGTGATCCTCACAGTCAAAGGCTTTGGCATAGTCAATAAAGCAGAAGTAGATGTTTTTCTGGAACTCTCTTGCTTTTTCCATGATCCAGCGGATGTTGGCAATTTGATCTCTGGTTCTTCTGCCTTTTCTAAAACCAGCTTGAACATCAGGGAGTTCATGGTTCACATATTGCTGAAGCCTGGCTTGGAGAATTTTGATGTATGGCAGATATCAAGCAAATATTGTAAAGCAATTATCCTTCAATTAAAAATAAATAAATTTTAAAAAGTGTATTAAGAGCATATACTTAATATGTTCTCTTCTACTACTTTTTTTCATTTTAAACCATAGTTAGGAAAAGAAAACATGCACAGTCTTTGGAACAAAGAATCAATGGCAGAAATTTAAAGAAAAGATACATAATCAAAGAACATAATGAGGTATAAAAATGTGTTCTGTCTTTTCTGTATTTTTTTTCTTTATCTTGCTAAAGAGTTCCTCTACTGATAAATACATAAAGTATATGAAATTAACACTATGAAGTATTGATAGCTATGGGTACCAGTCTTATAGTAGATCTCCAGAACTTATGTATCTTATTAATCCTGGGTCATATGTTCTCTACAACTGCTCTCCCAAAGGTCCTGCTTTGGAGATGAAGTTCTCAAAATCACATTAACATCACAGTGACTTTGAACATGAGAAAGACAGTCTTTTTTCAGCCACTCTGGCGTTTGCTCCTTGGGTTAAAGGGCACAGGCACAACCATGGGCTGTGGTTGCACAGGTTGGGGTTCTACCTCAGCTCAATGACAAGAGCTTTCTTCCACTATAGTTGATATGTAACTAAGTGTCGAAACGACCAGAAGCATAGTAATGCCCAGGTGATAGTTAGGTTATATTAAGCCTCTTCTGTCATAGAGAGGTCCGTGATTTTCCTCACTGGAAATGGATCACTCAGTCTGGATTTGGATTTGCCTTCTCTGCATATTGTGTTTCTGCTAGCTGTTTTAGTAACTAAATAGCTTATTCACAGTATCCAACACAATACCTTTTCTGATTAAAGAACTAATTTTAGAGCAAAAGAAATAGACCCTCAGGTTCAAACTTAGATTAACTGGTAATATCCATTCAGAAGCAGTCACCCTTATGAAATGGGGGAGTGGACCATCGAGGACTCAGTTATGGAAACCCCTAAGAAATAACACTTTACAAGATTGGAATCCTGCCTTGTAGATGTGCTAGTTACTTGGAACCACTGACCAACATATTTCTTTCATAGCTGGAATAATAGGGCCTGAAAACAAAGTAAGAGAGTAGGGAATGATATGTCTATCATACCAAATGACCTATTTAGAAAATTGCTAAACTTTGAGGCTTTCCTAGGTTAGAGCTCTTCAGCATCTAAGAGAGGACTGCACCCTTAGCAGTCCTCTGCTAAGAATTTAACTGGGATATGAGACCTTCAGCTGGCCATTTTAGGTAAAGGAGACTACTTATCTGCCATAATTGATCCTAA
The DNA here is from genome assembly GCA_006410735.1 of Raphicerus campestris. NCBI lineage: Eukaryota > Metazoa > Chordata > Mammalia > Artiodactyla > Bovidae > Raphicerus > Raphicerus campestris. The sequence continues at coordinate 1,181,975 of SJYW01001686.1, forward strand.
TTATCAAGGGGTAAGTAGAGAGATGAGTATGCCTCGACGGTTAGTAGTGTTCTTGAACACCTTCTAGGGTTACTCATCTACAGCTAGAAAACTGCCCCTGATAGCTGTGTTATGGAGGTTGTTTGAAAACACAGGTACAGAAAGTAGGTTGAATGTGGATGTCAGGTAAGTAGAAGTAGCTTTATAAACAAATATTTCAATCTTCTTCTAGAAAAGGCTGAAAAATGTTAAAACCTCATTTCCTAGCCTCCCCTGCAGGTAGGGTTCTGGATACGATTTAGAAGCATTTTAATGATACGTTGATTAGTGACTGAGTCACATGGGCAGAGAGGTAGGATGCAAAGCATCCGTTTTGTTTATATGGGTAGAGAATGACAGAGGTTGCATGGTTCTAGGATTATCTGTTAGAGACTCGTCATTCAGAACGTGGCTCCCTGATTCAGCAGTTTCCTGCAGAAGAAGCTTTCCTGATCACACAGCAGCTGTTCGGCTTTGGGAGCTGTTCAGATTCAACCTCATTTCTTCTGATCTCCCAACAATTTTGTAAGCACTTAATTTCCTTCATCAAATCCTGTTATGCTTCAAGTAGCTCAAGTGGATTTTATTTTCCACAGTTGAACCCTGTAGAATATATTTCCTTTCAGTTTTAAGATGTTACTGGGATTTTTTTTTTTTCAGAAAAATTTCTTCTTACTTTCAATCATGCTGTTCTATGCTCTTGAGAAGGTGAATTAAGTAGATTACTGGCAACTTCTTTTAATTTAGTGCACATTTAGACAGTGTTTCTCAACTGTTATGCTCCTAGGTTAAGGCCCTATCTTGTTTATAAAATTGTTAGAGATTTCTTTACTAATTTTGTTTCTTTCTTTGAAAATTATTTTTCAATGGGAAAATAAGATATCTTTAATAATTCATTGCATTAAAAATCTTCAACTGATTTATTCTAAAGTTATTTTAATTTCAAGCTCAGTTTATATTCTGTTGTTCAAGCTGGCAAGCTGTAACCATATCTTCCTTATCTATTTGAGGTTTCTTTGAATAAGAGAACAGATACACAGATGTGTCTAAATCTAAAAATATCTCAAATTATGTCAATGGGACAGACTTTAAAAAAAAAAAGGCCCAAGTGTTCAACTTAACAAAGAAAGGACAGTCCTAGTGTTTTTCAACCTTTGATGTACACAGAATAATCTTGGAAGATTCTAAAAGGTGTTCATGTGAGGACCACACCTCAGGCAAATTGAATCATCCTTTTAGGGATATTTAGGGATACAACCTCTCCTACATGATTGTATGAGTCTTATCAGGCTGCTTTAACAAAATATCACAGACTGGGCAGTTTATGCAACAGGAATTTGTTTTCTCCTACTTCTGGAGGTAGAAGTCCAAGATCAAAGTGCCATCAGGGTTTCCAGGAAGGCCTCTCTTTCTTAGCTTATAGATGGCCTTCTTGCTGTACTTTCCCTCCACCTTCTGTGCCCTTGAGGAGAAAAAGAATCTGATGTGTTCTTATCAATCCAGTCAGATTAGGCACCCCCCCAACTCCGCCCCCGCCATCCCTTATGGCCTCACTTAGACTTAATTATGTCCTTAAAGGCCTATCTTTAAATACAGTCCTACTGGGGAGATGGGGCTTCACCGTATGTGTTTTGGGGGATACATTGCAGTCTATAGCAGTGATAATTGGCAACCACTGGTTTAGTGAAATCATTTGGTCATGGAGACCGGATTTTAAGACATAGGAAAAAGCAGACAAGTAAAATAGATATACCATGTTTAGTCTATGTGGCAATCTGGCCACTTCTCTTGGGTAATGGACAGAAATAGTGCTAAACAGGGAAAGGTATGGGAGGGGTGCAGGAGTGATTAACCAGAACATTTAGTTTGAGTGGGATGGTAGGTTCAACTCCAATACAAACTGGCATAAGATATTTAAGGCATTGTATCCCAGAGTGGGTTACAATGCTGAGAACTTGTCTATTTCTGCGTGTGCTTAGTTGCTCAGTCGTGTCCTACTCTTTGAGACCACATGGACTGACTGCAGCCCTCCAGGCTCCTCTGTCCATGGGGATTCTCCAGGTAAGAATACTGGAGTGGGTAGACATGCCCTCCTCCAGGGGATCTTGCCAACCCAGAGATCGAACCCATGTCTCTCACATTGCAAGCAAATTCTTTATCATCTGAGCCACCAGGGAGGGCCAAGAATACTGGAGTGGGTAGTCTACCCATTCTCCAGGGGATCTTCCCAACCTAGGAATTGAACCAGGGTCTCCTGCATTGCAGGTGGATTCTTTACCAGCTGAGCTACCGGGGAAGCCCATGTCATAAATCCTGAAGTAAGTAACAAGAGTTTGAGAATCAGGGTCCAACTTCAGTGATGGGAGCAGGAGAAAGTTGATGTGTGGTTCTGTGAACTGGCTTTCAGGACAAAGTTCTTGACCTTGCATGAAAATTGAAAAGTATTCATAAGTCTTAAGTCCCCAAAAGCCAGCCAGGGCATACCTGCAGAGAGAGCCTGAAGGAAATGAAATCAGTCCCCGTGGGTAACTGATGTGGAACTAGGGGACTGTTGTTACATATTTGTTAGTGGAATGAATTCTTTTAAAATCTTTGAAATGGCTTTCATTGGTTTTGCATTTAGGGCAGTGGTTCTCAAACTTGAGCAAACAGCAGGACCACCTGAATCTGCTGTCAAGCATGGACTGCTTGGCCTCATCTCCAAAGTTTCTCATACGATAGGTCAGGAGTAGAGCCAAAGAATTTGTACTGTAACAAGTTTTCAAGTGACACTGATGCTGCTAGTTTGGACAGCACTTTGAGAATCACTGATCCTGCTGGCATGCTGTAGGTATTTTATTTTTCATGTGAACACTCTGAAATGTACATCTGCTTCATACTGCATGCTTGTCTCTGTAATTTTTTCTCTTTATTTTGAATAAACAGCTAAATGGCAAAACTCAGAGAAGGCAGAAAATAACTTGAAAAAATAGGAGACAGCGTACCATATAGATGCTTGCTAAATCCATCCTAGGAGCTTCTGAGTAAATGGGAAGAATCTTCCCAGATGACACTCAGCTAAGAAGTTATGTTTCTCTCTTTAAACTTCCCTGGTGGTCCAGTGGTTAAAACTATGCCTTCCAATGGAGGGGTGTGGGCTTGATCCCTGGTTGGGAGAGACAGCCCCACATGCTGTGGGGTGAGGCCAAAAATGAAAAATAAAGTCATTATTCCATTAGTTAAAAAAAAGCGGTGACTTTCTAAAAATAAAAAAGAAGTTACTATTGTTTCTCCCTAAAGCTAGGGAAGTCAATAGAACTTTTTCCATCTCAGTAGTGGCAGCATGTTTTAACAGAATTTACAAGCACAGTTTAGAGTATATATTATGAGAATTACTTGATACGAGTTAACTTGTGTTTGCCTAGCCTCCAGTCCCCTTTTTCACCTCTAAACCACCAAAAGTAGATTCCCTTTAAGGGAAGGTTAAGGGTTCAGGGAAAGCAAGCTTGGAAAAAGAGGCCTTATCCAATATGCAAGATAAAAAGAATGGGATTAGTTTTGTTGGTCTAAGAGTTTAAAGAAGAGGAGACAAGACTCAGGGTACGCGCACATGCGTGGGCTGCTCTAGTCGCGTGGCTTGGATTTAAAACATTCCTGGATGGTTTTCTGACAGATGACCGAAGAGCATCATGAGGAAAGGGCCTTTTCCGGACTTTCATACAGTCTGCATTTGGGCTAGCAGACCCCCAACAGGTTCTCAGGTTAGGGAAGAGAGGTGAGACAAAAAGCAGTGTAGAATGCGGTGTGATGGCAAGACGTCCGAGGCCCATCTCTGGGAATGCTCTTCTACTAATTCTGCTGCCCAGATGTTGCCAAGTCAGTGATTCGAGAGGAGGACCGATGAGAGGGCCTTCTCGTAGGCTCCAGAGCTGAGCAGGACTAGAGAACCAACACACATTCAGCGCTTCGGGGCAGCTTACCAGCAGAGCGTGTCTGGAGTGACTAAGCATCACGCGGCTTATGTCTTCCAAGATCTCGCCTACAGGTTGTCCTGTGTCTGAGTCACACTGTCACGCTGCTTGGGTCTGACAACTTGTTTACCGATTTTCTGGTTGTGGAGAATGTGAGACCTTACGCTGCCCATGTTCAGAGTCATCAAGTGAGTGGGAGTGACATCCTGTGTGAATCTTTAGTCTTCTCATAGTCCCTGTCCTCAGCCTGTGACCATGCCCCTGTGCAACACCCATGCACACTCTCAGCTCCAAGAGGGCCCTGGACATCCGGTAGAGCAAGGGGCCGGGAAAGACATACTGTGTCTCTATCATTGGGCAGTGCCAGGGCAGAGCAGTATTTTCCAAGAAAGGCACAGAGAGGAGGGGTGGTCTTTGTTAAATACACAGAGAGCCACATTGCTAGCACTTTGGCATTTCACTCATTGATCTAGCAGCAAAGAGGACAGAAATAGAAATATTCTGGTTCAATTGGAGTACAGGTCATGTACTGACCTTTGCGTGATTGTAGACACATCACGTTCATGAGGGTACACATTTATCAAACATGCTTATTACATGCCAGACACAATGCCCCAAGCCTTTTATAAGTATCATCTCATTAAATTTTCCAACCATCCCATAAGGTATGCATTTTAATTTTCTCAAATGTGGGAGAACTGAGGTTTAGGTCATGTAATCCACCTAAAGTCACACAGTTGGGGAATAGTGAGGCCAGACTTCAGGTCTGCCTGACTCCAGAGAACAACGTCACACTGACTCAGCAGCATATAGTTATGCAATTATTATATTCCAGTAGATTCAACGGTATGACCAATATGCCCTGACTAATATTCATGAGAGACGGACAAGGCAAGAGTGGGAAGTGGGAGGAGAAAAGGAGGTTATGAGTCCAGAAGATGAAAGGACAGAGTGAGATGAAGAACCAAACCCAGTGTCATGTTGTGGCTACTCACAGCTGAAGTTATCACTGATGTCCTAACGCAGCCCACAAGATGCTCCACACATCCCCACATCCCCCCACCCCCCACACACGGGGGATTCTGTTGTCAAATACTAGATGCTGCAGAGGCTAGTTGCTTCTTAAAGATGCACATATAATAGATTAGCTTATTACCAGGATCTATTTAATGTTAGTTTTATGCAACATTTTTCAAAGACATATTTGGCTATAAATCTCTTTTATATGTAACAAAAAATTTCCCAGAACCGTCTACCTGGCCTAGTGAAATGAGATTAGTTGTCAACTTCAGCAACACACTCAGGTGATATCAGAGTATTATCTTGGGTTATTGTATTGCATTTAATGTTTTTATTTTTAAATTTATGTTTAGGCTCCTGACTAGTTTACTATTAATAGTTCATTCTGAAATGAGTTATTTTAACTGTTTCTTTTATTGTCTCTATAATACTTAAGCAATAGTTTAAATTATTCATAATTAGAAATACATGTTTGGGGTCCCAGTGCCATTTGAAACATTATTCTGATGCCGCAGTTGGGCAAAATAAGGTCAGATGGGAATGGTATGACTTTGTAGCCAGATTGACCCGAAACTGAAATTAAAGTGTAGAGATGTTAGTGTGACCTAATTATGAGTATAAAAAGGATCATTATTCAGGTGTTTACCAGGTATTAAATATTTTAACTGAAATTAGAGAGAAATGGTACAACTTCCCACTACACAGAATTCATATAAGGAAAATATGAATTTTTATGTAATAGCTGATGGAAACAACTGAATGAATTTTTTTGGCCAACTCAATAGATAAGGAAGTGAACACAGCCTAGAATATAGGGCACTCTTGCTACCATCTCTCTAGCAGCTTGCCATTAAGGATGTGCTTCTCATCTTCCCCACGTTGTTCCTGTACATACTGTCATTTTATTATAGCACTGGGGTCAAACTAGCTGAGTCAGTACTTCAGTGAGATTTAAATAAGTTTATTATGTAATAACTGTAAAGGTAAAGGCTTGCAAAAATTGTATAAAAAACATTTACATCCTTTTTATACCCATCATGAAGATTCAATCACCGACACTATTGTGCTGCCTTTGGTTCCCTCTTTGTGGTCGTACACACCTATTCATTTTTCTGAAAGCAGGATATCCACATGCATATATTGGGCTTACCTGATAACTCAGTTGGTAAAGAATCCACCTCAGTTGGTAAAGAATGTGGGAGACCCAGGTTCAACTCCAAGATGGGGAAGATCCATTGGAGAAGGGATAGGCTACTCACTCCAGTATTCTTGGGCTTCCCTTGTGGCTCAGCTGGTCAAGAATCTACCTGCAATGCAGGAGACCCGGGTGTGATCCCTGGGTTGGGAAGATCCCCTGGAGAAGGGAAAGGTAACCCACTCCAGTATTCTGGCCTGGAGAATTCCATGGACAGTATAGAGTTCATGGGGTTACAAAGAGTCGAACATGATTGAGAGACTTTCACTTTTCACATATATATATATAAATCTGTTTTACCGTGTGTATAATAGATAGCCAATGAGAAGCTGCTGTATAGCATAGGGAGTTCAGCTCGGTGCTCTGTGGGATGGATATCAATGGAACTAGGCTTTCCGTTACACTCTAGACATTAAAGGATGGTGGCTGACTCCACACTGATGGTTGCACTATGTGCTGGTCAGGCAGCCTCGAATGGGTCCCAGTGGTTCTGCACAGAGGTCTCCCGCCTGGCTGATTGGGTGCTGGACCTTGGGTTTTCCTGGGCACAGGGAGAACCTTCCCCACAGTAACAAACATTGCCATCCTCTCTTTTCTCAGGGCCCGATGGGCACACTCGATTCCCACTGGTATGGCCACTTGGCCGCTGTCTTTGCCCCCTTAACTGGCCTGGAGGACACTATAGCACACGTAGAAGCCCTTGCCATACTCACCCAGCAAGTCTCAAATGTCATCCAGGAAAGCCTGTCCTCCCTGAACACTGAGACATCTGCTGAGAAAAGCCATCCTACAAAATAGGAAGGGGCTTGTAAAGAAGCACCTGTGTCATCACCCGAACAGAACATTGTATGGTCATACCTGATGAGTCTGCTAATTTATCATCTTTATTAAATCACATGTGGACACATGAACACCCTGAATGACCTGATCTTCTATCTAAGGGACTTAATAAATCAGTGGTTCAGATCCTGGGGCTTTTGGTGGAAAGAATCATAACTTATGTTAAAAATCATTATTTCAGTCTGTATTTTCTCTCGCATGTGCCTATGTGTATGCCTCCAGGGCAGCCAACTGGCCCCCAGATGAGCCACATCCATGCTGGTGGAACCCTTGCTGACTGCTCAGGACACATTGGGAAAGAGGAGGCTTATTCAGTTGTAGAGCTGGTCCTGAGGGTGGAGTATTGGAGGAGTTCCTGGAGAGAATGTGATTGCTAGCTGAACTATACAAACTGGACCCGGATAACCCAAGGCTCCTCACTCCCTCCCCTGTCCTTGGAATGTATGTTCTGCCCATCATTCCAAGTAAAAGCTATTTTCAAGGACATAGCCCTGAGAGAGCAATGTGTTGTTGAGACCATCTAGAATAGACAGTATATGTGATTGAACCCAATTAAGGTCGCTGCCTGGTAGTTCAGCTGATAAAGAATCTGCCTGCAATTCAGGAGATCTCAGTTGGATTCCTGGGTCAGAAAGAGCCCCCAGAGAAGGGATAGGCTACCCACTCCAGTAGGTATTCCTGGTAAAGAATCTGCCTGCAATGTGGGAGGCCTGGGTTTGATCCCTGGATTGGGAAGATCCCTGGAGGGGGGCATGGCAGCCCACTCCAATATTCTTGCCTGGAGAATTCCCATGTACAGAGGAGTCTGGGGGGATACAGTCCATGATGCTGCAAAGAGTTGGACAGGACTGAGCGACTAAGCAGACACACATGTCAACTTTTAATATTCTGGAGGACAGGTGCAGAGGTCTGACTCAAGACGAACCTTGTATATAAGTTCCCTTGTTTGTTGAATTTGCCACCTACAGAGCGGTCTTCTTTCTTTGGTCTCTGCTTGCTCTCGGAGCCTGGGGGTCAGTTTCAAATTTCACCCAGGAAGTTCCCAAGTGTGTGAACCAACACAGTATTACCTATCAGGGTGTTGTGAGTCTTCCTCAAATGGCCTCCTCTCTGTACCCTCTGAAATGTGGCTGGTCTGAGAAGGCTGGTTTTGGTCAGCCTGAGTGACTCTCTGCAGTTGAGGCAGACCCTAAAGGAGCTGGCAGTTGGAGGCTGTCTACTGATACCCTCCCTAGAGTCCTCCTGGATGGTTCATCTCTGTGTCTACCACACCAATATACTCAAAAAGTCAGTAATATGTATTTCTATGAGTAAACATAAGCTGTCCTTTGTTAGTTAAAATCAATTGTGTGCATTAATGTAGTGGTATGTTTTTTCCTAAAGAGCTGTTATTAAATTTATGATGCATGCACAGCTAATGTCATTTTAAAATGGAAAAAATACAGCAATTGAGATTGCGTCGTTAAATGAAAAGTGGTCATTAGCTTGTTTGGAAATTTCGTGTCCTATTCCATTTATTTAATGGAATATAAAAGAACTTTGGAAACTTTATGTTCAGAAGAGTTACTTCTCATTCAAAGGAAGTGATAGCAACAAAACCCAAATGGTCATTTTTGTATTTTGACACCAAGGTTCTTGTGGATTTATTTAAAAGAATGAGTTGAATAATACCTTACAGAGAGGCAGAATGCATGCAAGAAGAACAAGATAAATATTGTAAAATAAAAGCTTTTTTTTTTCCAGTGGTAAGGAAGCTTGGACAGTCTAATACATCATGGCGACAAGTGAGAGGTGATAACAATAAAAGATATTCTTGGAATGGATATTCCCACAATTCAAGTGACTGGCCTTAGTCCAGGTCTTTATTTCTAGGTCTTAAAAATGATATGTGTCTGAGCATCACCCTAGTTTTTTTTTTTTTATTGGAAATTGCTATAACTAAGGACAGATATGATTGGAATTCAGAAGGCAGCATTTATCACTGCTAAATTGGATTGCTTATATTTATAGTGCTATCAAAAGTACTAAACACAGAAGGTTTCCACTTCCAACAATTCTACAATGTTGTATGTTAGCTTCAAAAATATGAGATGAGGCACTTTTGAGACTTGATTTTATAAACACAGCTTGGCAAATATACATTGTACCTGGAAACCTCCTACCAAGAGGCCTAATTAATTCAGGTAATTCAGCAGCATTTATCTAGGAATAAACACAGGCATTTAGAAGAGAAAATAAATAACTACAGTGAAAATGCTCCAAACTACAGTCTAGCAAAACTGACCAATAGGGATAAAATTATTAAATTCTATAAATATTATCATAGGTTAAAGGTACATGATAAATTCTACATGTGTAATAAAGATCAAATGCCAAAATGTTTTCTACAAAACTAGGTTTATAGGATGCCATGAAGAAGTGTGGGCTTAGACAATGAGTAAGATTTTTTCTCTTTTGAAAAGCAAATATTTTATACTATATAGCTGCCTGAAACTTCAGTTATTGAACTGTTCCCCAAATGTGTAAAATTATTAACTATCATCAACCAGCAATCATTACTTTTAGGTCTATGAAAGGAAAATACACAAATACAAGGAAATATTTAAAACTGTGTTCTAACCTTACTCCATACTGAATTTTATATACGTGAGCTTCAAGAGATATACTGCAGTCATTGATAGGGGAAAAGATCCCATTGCCTTCTTTTGTGAAGGGAAAAACAGAGATGCCTTGTGGAATAAGTCTGGGGGCTATAATTGCAAAATATAGAAATAAAATGTTAAATAGTTCTCTGAAGATGGTTGTTAACATCTATTTCGGAAAACTTATATGATGTCAAGCACCATTAATAGAAATGTTTATGCCCTTGCTTTGATAAATTTGCTTCACTGACTTGATCCAGAAGTTTTTTTTGATTAGTTTATGCTTCTAAGTTGAAAAATACATAGAAATATTTATTTTGACTTGAGACTTCCCTAGTGGCTCAGTGGGTAAAGAATCCTTCTGCTGGTGCAGAAGATGTGGGTTCCATCTCTGGGCTGGGAAGATCCCCTGGGGGAAGAAATGGTGACCCACTCCAGTATTCTTGCCTGGAGAATCCCATGGACAGAGGAGGCTGGGGGGCTACAGTCCATAGGGTCACAAAGAGTTGGACACGACTGAGCACACTTTTATTTTGACTTAGTTTATCAGAATGGTGCTGTCAGTAGACTACCGTACTGTATATCAGGAAATTCAGGTTCAGATACTGAACCATCAGACAAAATACTGCTGTAATAAATAATATTTATAATAATAGTAATAGCAACAGCATTGGCAATATGAACCCCCAAATTTAAAATGGTATAATGGCAGCATTATACATTGATATTTAACAATGATAATTAATAATGATAATGATAATTAATACATTGGTTTAGAACTATAAAAACTGATTTTAAAAACGTTCAATAGGCCATGCAAATGAAACTAATAACATAAAAGAGTTTACTCGAAACATCTCAGAAACTAAGGGGAATGAAATTAACTTAGCCTGTGGGTTTGACACAAGATTTGGTAAGAGATGGAAACTAGGAATATCAAAATAGAGGTAGTTATCTTGCTGAGTGGAATGGTTTCAGAATGGCTAATGAGAAATCTGGAGCTTCCTCCATAGGTTAGTCAGTAAAGAATCCACCTGCAGTGCAGGAGACCCAGGTTCGATNTCAGGTAATTCAGCAGCATTTATCTAGGAATAAACACAGGCATTTAGAAGAGAAAATAAATAACTACAGTGAAAATGCTCCAAACTACAGTCTAGCAAAACTGACCAATAGGGATAAAATTATTAAATTCTATAAATATTATCATAGGTTAAAGGTACATGATAAATTCTACATGTGTAATAAAGATCAAATGCCAAAATGTTTTCTACAAAACTAGGTTTATAGGATGCCATGAAGAAGTGTGGGCTTAGACAATGAGTAAGATTTTTTCTCTTTTGAAAAGCAAATATTTTATACTATATAGCTGCCTGAAACTTCAGTTATTGAACTGTTCCCCAAATGTGTAAAATTATTAACTATCATCAACCAGCAATCATTACTTTTAGGTCTATGAAAGGAAAATACACAAATACAAGGAAATATTTAAAACTGTGTTCTAACCTTACTCCATACTGAATTTTATATACGTGAGCTTCAAGAGATATACTGCAGTCATTGATAGGGGAAAAGATCCCATTGCCTTCTTTTGTGAAGGGAAAAACAGAGATGCCTTGTGGAATAAGTCTGGGGGCTATAATTGCAAAATATAGAAATAAAATGTTAAATAGTTCTCTGAAGATGGTTGTTAACATCTATTTCGGAAAACTTATATGATGTCAAGCACCATTAATAGAAATGTTTATGCCCTTGCTTTGATAAATTTGCTTCACTGACTTGATCCAGAAGTTTTTTTTGATTAGTTTATGCTTCTAAGTTGAAAAATACATAGAAATATTTATTTTGACTTGAGACTTCCCTAGTGGCTCAGTGGGTAAAGAATCCTTCTGCTGGTGCAGAAGATGTGGGTTCCATCTCTGGGCTGGGAAGATCCCCTGGGGGAAGAAATGGTGACCCACTCCAGTATTCTTGCCTGGAGAATCCCATGGACAGAGGAGGCTGGGGGGCTACAGTCCATAGGGTCACAAAGAGTTGGACACGACTGAGCACACTTTTATTTTGACTTAGTTTATCAGAATGGTGCTGTCAGTAGACTACCGTACTGTATATCAGGAAATTCAGGTTCAGATACTGAACCATCAGACAAAATACTGCTGTAATAAATAATATTTATAATAATAGTAATAGCAACAGCATTGGCAATATGAACCCCCAAATTTAAAATGGTATAATGGCAGCATTATACATTGATATTTAACAATGATAATTAATAATGATAATGATAATTAATACATTGGTTTAGAACTATAAAAACTGATTTTAAAAACGTTCAATAGGCCATGCAAATGAAACTAATAACATAAAAGAGTTTACTCGAAACATCTCAGAAACTAAGGGGAATGAAATTAACTTAGCCTGTGGGTTTGACACAAGATTTGGTAAGAGATGGAAACTAGGAATATCAAAATAGAGGTAGTTATCTTGCTGAGTGGAATGGTTTCAGAATGGCTAATGAGAAATCTGGAGCTTCCTCCATAGGTTAGTCAGTAAAGAATCCACCTGCAGTGCAGGAGACCCAGGTTCGATTCCTGGGTCGGGAATATCCCCTGGAGAAGGAAATGGCAACCCACTGCAGTAGTCGTGCCTGGAGAATCCCATGACAGAGAAGCCTGGAAGGCCACAGTCCTTGGGGTTATAAGAGTTGGATGTGACTTAGCAGCTAACACACCTGGAAAATAATCACACTTCAACATCAGTTTGCAAAGTCACTACTTTTGCATACTTGTCACACACAGGGTATTTCTAACCCCATTGGAAGATATTATAATGTGTTTGGCCAGTACTATTAAATTGACTTTAGAATATATTTATCTGAACTGCAAAAACAAATGATAAATGCAGGACAAGAAATAATAGAAAAGTGTTTCTCTCAAATAAGCAAAAGAAATACTTTTGAGACTACTTATCATAAGAAATTGACCACAGATATAATTTTTACTAACTGAAGTTATATATTAAGTCACAATTTGGAAGGCTCCCAAATGTCACTGAAACAATATGGCCTTGAGAAGAGATAAATTAGACAGATGGAACCATGCAAATGTCACCTATTGGAAATCCGAACAGGAGGTGACTGATGCAATAATAGCAGCTTGTAACCAGAAAGCTCAGGTTCTGACTTATTGCAGATTTCTGGTACAGGAAGCTCATAACAATACTCGGAGGTGGTGCAGGATAAATCAGGCAAATACTGGATTTAAGAAGACTTGAAAAGAAGTAGCAATTGTAAATAACATGGTTTGGAAGTCATTAAGATTTAGATCAATAACATTTTACATAGTTTCTATAAATTGTGGGCATCAGTTTTGTTACAGAAGATTTGTCTTCTTGAGAGGGAATTATCTCCACTGATGAGATTCATGGATGTTAATAATTATTGAGGAATAGATAATTAAAATATTATAGAAATTATTTGCCTTTGTGTGTTTGTGTTAGTCACTTGATCATGTGTGGCTCTTTGTGACCCCATGGACCATAGCCCACCAGGCTCCTTATTTTCCATCCAACCTACCATGCTCCCACACCACCTTCTTTTTCCAGTTCCATATCTTTGCTAATACTCTCTGGTTTTTATAGAATCTCTACCTCTCCATTTCTACATATCCAAATCTTACTTTCACATGCTTTTGTGTGCTACTTTCTCCATGAAGACATTTCTAATCATCCCTAGCCGTATATTATCTCTTCTTTGTCTGAAATTTACAGTCATATTCACTTATGGTTCTTTTGCTTTTGACCTCATATTATGGCTCATTATTCATGTATACTGGAGCTTCCCAGGTGGTGCAGTGGTAAAGAATCCACCTGCAAATGCAGGAGACTCCACCCCTGGGTTGGGAAGATCTCCTGGAATAGGAAATGGCACCCCATTCCAGTATTCTTGCCTGGAAAATTCCATGGACAAAGGAGCCTGGTGGGCTACAGTCCATGGGGTCGCAAAGAGTTGGACATGATTGAGTGACTGAGCACAAGCATATGCACTTATTTTATTTCCTTATTAAAATATAAATTTGTCATGGAAGAATTTAATCTGAATCATTCCTATTTTCTCTTCAGCAGCTAACAATATCTGCTACTTACAGTAAGCATTTGCTAACTGATTGAACAAATCGTAGTCTAATTTCCAGATGATTAATAAACTAAGAAATATAATTGCAACTCCTCATGATTCTTCTAGTTAATTCTGAGATTTATAAAGGTCTCTGACATTTGTTTTTTTGTGTTAGGTTGTGCTTGCTTTCCATGTAGTTCATGGTGGCACATTAATACTACCTAACACTCATGCCTTCATTCTAAAGTTTATTTGTTCCTTTGTTAGCTTCAGCTTGTGCAAACATGCATCAGGGTACTAAGTTGTATCTTTTTTAAAAAGTTAGTTCCTAGAGGCCAGTTGAATTTTTAAAGCAGTTTACATGCTTTTAGGTCAAATAGGGCATGCAAAAACCTTTGTGTCACCTGCATATTATTATTTTTTAAAAGCATTGAATAGTTGCCAACAATTTAATGTTGGAAGCATTCACATTTTTAGAACCGCACCAGATTTTTGGCTTTTCTTGAAAAATTAAATCTGACAATATTCTGTCCCCATTTTTTTCAGAGCAAATCTCTTGAATTTGCATTTGGGGACGTGGAATGCTTTCCAGTTTTGGATAGCTCCCTTTAGATCCCTCTCACTTATGTTCTTTATTTGACCATTTTATGTCTCTCAGTTCATAATCCCTATTTTAAAGTTTCTTTTGAAAAGATAGGGTGTGGCAGAGACTACTAGCTATTCACTAAAATTGGCTTCTTTGTCTTGTGCATGGAGCTAGACTATTTTTCCTGGCTTCCTTTAGCAGTTAAGTGCAGTCATGAGATTGAGGTTAGCCAAGGAATGAAGTTGAAGGAATATGTGCCACTTTCGAGCCTATTCCATGCAGACGTCTCCATTGTCTTTCTCCTTCTGATAACTGGATGCAGATGAATGTGAAACCTTGTGTATTAGTACAGCCACAAAATTGGAGAAGCCTGGGTCATACAAAGATTGTCTGTAGGAGAGCCGACCCACAGACCTACAGAATTTTTAAAGCAGTTTACATGATTTTAGGTCAAATAGGGCAGGCAAAAACCTTGTGTCACCTGCATATTATTATTATTTTTTAAAGCATTGAATAGTTGGGACTATTATAGCAGTTGGGACTGCTATGGCCCTGTTATGAGAGCAAGAAATTAACCTCTTTAGTTTGTTGTTGTTGTTTTTTTTTAAATTTTTAAACTTTAATTAAATCCAAGAGATTGAAAAGTACAATGATATTTTTCTAGGATTATACTGCAAATTCTTGTCTTTTATTTTACAGTTATTGGAATCATACGTGGGTTTATGGTTTGAAGTAGAACCAAAGAATACATATATTTTCTCTGGTAAAGCTATTCATTTAGGTCTCTTTGTGATAGTGGTTAGCCTGTTCTAGATAATCCAGTACTCTAATGACTTGGTAACTAACTGTTCATGGCAGCTGACCCTTGGTAACCAGTGTCTAGTAGGAAGTTAAAGAGTGAAAATGAAGGACCCGTCTTTTCTGGTAGTGCAGCTGGTTCTTAGTGCCTGAATTGCTGAGCCTTGTAGATTACGTTTAGTAGCAGAAAGGAGTGAGCAAGAGAAATGGGGGGTCATTCCTGACTTTTAAAATGCTTTCTACTCAGAGAAGCCCTATTAATTAGCATCATTACAAACCTTTACTGAACACCTAGGTTAGTGCTTCAAGTTCATCTCCAAGGTCAGTAGAATGATTTTGAATTTCTATGCTAGATTTATTGAAATTTGTTGAGAGAGAGGAAAAAAAAAAACAAAACAGACCTCTGTTTTGACTTCCATTGTAGTTTCTGTGAGAGCCCTAGGCTAGCCAAACCATTTCACTACATCCTTCTCAATTACCAGATTGCAAGCAAATTTAAATTAATTTTAGTCAAATCGTGCATATTGATTTTGGTCAAAATTTGAGGCTATAAAATTATTTAAATACAGCATGGTTTAGAATTATAGAGTTACATGCTCCTCTATCCATGGGATTCTCCAAGCAAGAATACTGGAGTGGATAGCTATTCCCTTCTGCAGGGGATCTTCCTGACCCAGGGATCGAACCCAGGTCTCCCGCATTGTAGGCTGATTCTTTACCACCTGAGCCACCAGGGAAACTCAGTAAGATATTGAGCTTAGCATAATCACTGTATAGAGAACATCATACATGTTTATAACATTTGATGAATAATTTTAATTGACCAGAGACTAGCTTCTATGATCATGGAATTTAAGCATCTGTCGGGCAGGTTTCTGTGGGGAGAGACTTGGAAATTTCTAGCGCTCTGCTTGCTACCGTGCGGCTGACTTTGGCACGGGGGTAAGGTAAGGACAAGAAACTCAGTCTGTTTGACCTTTGGTGCATTGTACACGGCTGTTGTGTACTTGATGGCATACAACCCCCACTTGTACTATTGCTTTTATAGTTTGTCTAATGCTAGTCCACTTTATGACCTAATTTCCAGGAACAAATTGCAGCAAAAGTGGAGAATACCTAAAATCCTTTAAATGTGGAGTTAGAATGGAAAGATCTTATATTTGTCAGTTTGAGAGCCAGCATGTGAGGCCCATTAAATAATAATGGTTTTGGGGGTGAATGCTATTTAGAGTCCTGGGCTGTTAAAATTCAAAGAAAACTTGCATCTTTGGATGGGGGTACCCAGTTTACCACCCTTCTTTGAATTTCCTCCATGGTTCATGTTGAAGGGGTACAACTGGTTCAACTCACCCTACTTCTCTGGCCATAACTGGAGTAACCGTCCATAACAAGAATAGACAATTGACTTAAACTGAACCAATCAAATTCTTTCAATCTCTTTTGCTTGAACTAAGAGCTCTAGAGACAGCAGACAGTTGGAGGCTCCAGAGCTGTTTATTCTTAGGGAATGAATGGATCTTGTACTAAGAGACTCAGAACTTCAATAAGTACCCAATTGTTAGCTTTGTTATTAGTAAGTCTGAACTGGAAAATATCATCTCACCCCAAGACCAAAGTGGGCTGGCTTCCTACTTCTTTACTCCCTGTAGTTGAAGTTTCCTTCCGGTTGCAGAAGAGTAGCTATCATTCTAATAGATTCCCAGCCCTGGAGGGAGGGGCTGCCTGAATGGATGCTGTTCAGAGCATGCTGGAGAGCACCTAAGACTGGTCAGGACAAGTCCTAAAAGAGAAAATTAAGAAGATCCTGGGTTGCACATGGGCTTCCCCCGTGGCTCAGTGATAAAGAATCCGCCTGTAATTCAGGAGCCTCAAGTTCCATCCCTGGGTTGGGAAGATCCCCTGGAGGAGGAAATGGCAACCTGCTCCAGTATTCTTGCCTGGAGAATCCTGTGGACAGAGGAGCCTATGGGCTACAGTCCGTCACAAAGAGTTGGATGGACCCTCTTCTCAGCTTTACCAATCAGATAAGTGATTCCCAGAAAAGAACTCAGAGAAGGGGGGTAAGAAGCTAGGGTGTATTTCCTTCTTGTGAGGTTAGTTGGTCAGTCATGTCTGACTCTTTGTGAGCCCGTGGACTGTAGCCTGCCAGGCTCCTCTGTTTATGGGATTTTCCAGGCAAGAAAAACTGGAGTGGATTGCCATTTCCTCTTCCAGGGATCTTTCAGGGATTGAACCTGAATCTCCTGTATCTCCTGCATTGGCAGGTGGATTCTTTGCCACTGTGCCACCTGGGGAGCTGCTAATATTCTCTCAACAGGGAAAATTTCCAATTTTAAAGACCAAGACAGGAATCTGAGGAGAGGGGAAGTGTATTTTCCCAATATGACCTTGGGATCATGGTGGAAGTCAGTGTTCTGGAGAGTAGGAATTAGGAGTCAGCAGAGAGAGAGAAAAATGAGGGAAGAAGAAAAAGAAGGAGAAGGAGCTGCTTAACAATTCTGTTCCCGTGGAGCCAGCCTCTCCTTATGGGTTCTTTGAGGGCCCTCTGACTCAACATAACAAATCTCTATTACTTAATTTGGTTTAAGAGCTTGCCTCTCATTTTAACCATATCATTCTTAAGAACCAACTAACCTTTAGTGGTTTATAAGGTTTGCTGTGTCCTAAACACTGTGGTACATACCCAATAATCTTTAGATAATTTGGTGAAAGTCTGGTTTGTAATAATGAATGTAAATAAAGATAAAGCAATTAAAGATTTCACTTTTGCCATCTGATGCTATGAGCTAACTCATTGGAAAAGACCCTGATGCTGGGAAAGATTGAGGGCAAGAGAAGGGGACAACAGAGGATGAGGTTGTTAGATGGCATCACTGATTCAATAGACATGAGTTTAAGCAAACTCATATCAGGGAGATGGTGAAGGACAGGGAAGCCTGGCATGCTGCAGTTCATGGGGTCACAAAGATTTGATCACGTCTTAGCTACTGAACAACAATTAAAGATTTAATATTTTAAAGATTTAGTGTTTTGATATCTCTATTTGCCCCAATATAGACTTCTACCAACTGTGCAGTATATGGCAAGTAGCGCTTAAGAAAAATTCCCCCCCAAACCCATGTTCACGTGTGCAGAATTATTAAATGCTTTTTTCAGAAGAAATATAATTCCAAAGAATTGCTGCAAATGCATTTGCAATAGTTCTAACATTTATTTGACATTAGGAAATGGTCAAGTGTAGACAAAAAAGATCATGATATGTAGTTTGAACCATATAAAAATTTCCCTTTTTTTTGGTAGGTGAAAATGATTGGAAATAGGCAATTTTCTCTAAATTGTCTCCATTATACACTGTAATGGTGTTAATGGTTTCATGGATCTGAGAAATGAAGGATTTCTTCATTCACAGAACTGTTTAGGTATTAGTCTAGACTAAAATCTGGGGAAGTGGTTCACAAACCCCAGCTCATAATTAAGTTGAAATGTGCATGTGCAAAATGAGAGAAATAACAACAAAGATTTTATTTTTTTAGAAAAGTTAAATTTCTTCAATTTCAACATCCTAAGATTACAGGACTTTGGAGGGTTATTTTTTTCTCTTATAAAGTATATTATAGTAGATGATATTCTTAAAATTTACTTACTTAGAAAAAAATAATGGCAAGTTTATATCCGCTTTCAAAATTGTTTTTGTATTTTATTATTCTGTAAAAATCCAGATGTTCAAGAGCCACCCAGGGCACACAAAATACCTGGAAGCAATGTAACTCAGCGTAGGCAAGTAGGAAAAACTGTGGGCCATCCACGATTCTTTGATTTATTTAAGGGAATTATTATTTCTTGTTGTCCTTAGGGGGTGAAGGTCAGGTGCCTGGGGTCGTCTAGGCTACGGTCCCCTGAATCTCTCCTGTGCTTGATAAACAAGCACAGCTCCACCCCGTTATCCATTGTCAAGGACAGGGTCCCTCCTGTTTCTCTCCTGAAGCCTAAGCAAGACATTCCAGAGCAGTTATCGTTCTATCCTTGGTGGGCACCTCCCACCTTCCCTTCTTCTCCAGCACAAGCACCTATCTCTTTATGGCAGATCTAGAAAACAATGGGCATCAGTTTAGAAAATAGAGCTTCTGAGTCTCAGCTAACAGGACCCATCTTTCAATATTTATGCCCTACTCTTCTCTATACCAGGGTACTTCCCTGGTGGCTCAGATGGTAAAGCGTCTGCCTGCAATGCAAGAGACCCAGGTTTGATCCCTGGGTTGGGAAGATACCCTGGAGAAGAAATGGCAACCCACTCCAGTATTCTTGCTTGGGTAATTCCACGGACAGAGGACCCTGGCAGGCTACAGTCCATGGGGTCGCAAAGAGTCAGACATGACTGAGCAACTTCACTTTCACTTTCTTTTCTACTCCCTCGACTCTGCACCTAGTAGGGCTGGGATTGTAATTATAAATGTAAAGTGCTTATAAGAGCATTGCCAGCTACTTAAATGGAGAAGATGGGCCAGGTGTAAGCAGACTGCTGGGCACTGCCTGGGACCATGGCCTCTTTTCCATCTATCCATCTAGCCTAGACTCACATTCCTTCTTCTGTGCTACAGGCTCATCCTATGAAGGTCAAGAGAAAAGCTTTGGAGACAGACAGACCTGCCACTCAAGGAACTTAAATAACTACTCATTTTTTCTATCTAAAATAGGGATTATAATATTTTCACTGTCTCTACCTTTATTGTGCAGGTTCTTTCTTATTTCACCACCTCAAAGGAAAATGCTCTGGCCTATTTCATTGATGACTTCATGATGGAGGACCAGGTTAATAGGCAGTCGCAAGTACTCTAATGCCCTTGTAAGAAATATGAGATTTGAAAGTTGGAGGAAGATGCAAAGAGAAGCCAACGGCAACCACTTTGGGGAAGGTTCCTGGGGACTAGTGATCTGAGATGTGATGGGGTGTCCCCTCCAAAGTACTTCTAAGAAGGAGGCACATTGATTGTGGGTCGCTTTGAATTTTGGAGACAATATAGCCTGCATTTGGAATCTATTTACTGAGGTAACCCCTAAAGTACTAGGTATGAATGAGGCCAAGAGTAAGACCCAGCTTCACTGCAGAGCTCTGTCGTTTAGTCCTTATGAGCCAGCAGCTCCAGTGGTGCTTGAAACGCCTGTGGCAATTTGGGATGCCCTGTGTAGCTTATAGCAAACATTTAGAGGAGCATCATATACAAAGTAAGCTTGTAGTGTTTGGAAGCAAATAAACACTCTGTTATTAAGAAACTGCCCTTGGCATGCTAATAGGCCCTGTTAGATATAGAAACTTGGAGTAGGAAATGGCAACCCACTCCAGTGTTCTTGTCTGAAGAATCTCAGGGACAGAGGAGCCTGGCAGGCTATATAGTCCCTGGGGTCACAAAGAGTCAAACACATCCTAGCACACTCGCATGCAGACATAGAAAATCTGATCTTGTGAACCTGGTCTTCAGGGATGACATAGGGATTTTCTGCCCTACCAGGCACTAATGTTGTCTTCCATCATCAGGTTGAAACGGCATATAGGAGATCAGACCTGCTCATGTTCTGTTGACATGAATACGTGTTAAGAGCTGGCGGCTCACATTCCTAATACAGTAACTTCTCTCGCAGTGTCTCTTGTCTGTCTACACGCCATGTCTTCACGTAGAGTTCTGTAACTAGTTAACTGAGGAAGGAATAGCTCGCTTCTGGTTTGCACTGCACACATGACCTGCTGCAGCAGTATGACCTCACAGAGGATGTGAACCTGCAGGACAAGGAAGAAAAAATCCTTTTAGTGGGCAGAAATTTGAATGGTATAATTGATTTTCCACTTTGTGTGGAAGGAGAGATGGTCAGAATCATGGATCTATACCAATTCATAGAGAGGCTAATGATGTGGCTGGATATTCAGGGATTTAGAAAGATCCTGATTGGAGCATTGGTGATAAGTAGGTTTGATGAAACACATGTGGATAGACCTCTAAGAAGGGGCTCAGAATATAATATTGTTTATATCTCACGTGAATATTCACATTAGTGCCTCCTCTGTAAAAAAGTTTTTTTTGATAACCATATGGACAAGATAATGTTTCTCATAGATTTCATTAAGTTACCAGCCACCCCAGTGCTTGAACAGTGAGCTAATGAACAAGGGAGTATGATGGCAAGGATGGAAGTAATGTATGGACTCCAAGATAGAATTCCCTTCACTGTCTGATCTGACTAATATCCATAGTACTGTGTTCAATCTATACCATATTTAAAAGAAATGTGGTAGCCACCTAGTGGCAGGTCAGTTAGACCAGATCCTTTCTGTTTGGGGGCTTCCCTGATAGCTCAGTTGTGAAATAATCCACAGGAGACGCTGGTTCGATTCCTGGGACAGGAAGATCCCCTGGAGAAGGGATAGGCTACCCACTCCAGTATTCTTGGGCTTCCCTTGTGGCTTAGCTAGTAATCAATCTGCCTGCAATGTGGGAGACCTGGGTTCAATCCCTGGATTGGGAAGATCCCCTGGAGAAGGGAAAGGCTGCCCACTCTGGTATTCTGGCCTGGAGAATTCCATGGACTGTAAGAGTTGGATGCTACTGTCATCTTCTTCCTATTTTAGAAGGGGAGGGAACTTGTTCTCACTGAATAGTTACTTATTCTGGATTTTTTTTTTTTTTTTTTTTGCCTTCCCTGTTGCCATCTTTCTGCAAGCATTGTAATCATCTTTCTGAATGCCTGTTATAGTATTCCGTGGAACATTGAATCTAACTAATTTTACATAAAAATTTAAGACAGTGGGTAGACTTTCATGGAATATGCTGATCTTAACATGTAATCCATTATGAGACAGATGGCTTATTTTTTTCAGCTTTACTGAGGTATAATTGACAAATAAAATTGTAAAATATTTAAAATGTGTAACATGACGATTTGATACACTTCATATTGTGAAAGGATTCCCCCACACTGAGTTAATTAGCGCATCTATCACCTATATTTACCTTTATATCTATATAATATATATAAAGGTATGTATAAGGTATTATTGGAGAAGGAAATGGCAAACCGCTCCAGTATTCTTGCCTGGAGAATCCCAGGGTCAGGGGAGCCTGGGGGCTGCTGTCTATAGGGTTGCACAGAGTCGGACAGACTGACGCAACTTTGCAGCATATAAGGTATTATATATATATACCACATATATTTTTGGTGAGAACACTTGAATTCCACACTCTTAGCAAATTTCAATTATAGAACACAGTGTTATCAACTATAGTCACTGTGTTATGTATCATATTCTCAGACCTTACTCAGGTTTGTACCCTTCTACCAACCTCTCCCTATTTCTCTCACCCTACAAACCCTGGCAACCTATTTTTATACTCTACTTTTACACTCCTTGTCTGTTAACTTTGACTTTATTCTGAGAATCTGTGTATAACTGTTACTCTGCAATATTTGTCATTCTGTCTGGTTTAGTTCACTTAGCATATGTCCTCCAGGTTTATTCATGTTGTAGCAAGTGACAGGATTTCCTTTTTTTTTTTAAAGGCTGAATAATATTCGATTTTAATTTATCTCATGTTTTCTTGATCCATTGGACAATGGTTTTATGGGACATTAATGGACTCTGTTGAAGGCTGGTTAGTGTGAATTACGGCAAAAGTGGTATGATTCTGGTTCTAGTAGCTATTGTAATGGCTTATTGATTCAAAAGACACTTTCTTCATTATACAGTCCTTTGTCAGGACCAGAAGCTTCCTTAGTGTCCAAGTTCTGTGACATGACTTTGGGAATCATTCTGTGAATCCCAGCCTAGATTCCCAGGCTGCTTTAGCAGCCCTGCTAAGGACTAAGTCATTTACTATCCTGTAAAAATGTCCATACTGCTTCAGTTAACTAGAATGGATTGTATTTTCTGCACCTGAATTCTATCTGATAAAGGGAGAAAATCTCTCCCCCAATCCTAAAACTATGTGGACTACTGACTCCATGCGCAGTTAAAGACAATTTAGCCCGTGCCTTTTCAACCTGTAGGGTTTTGAAAAAGTTTCAGTAACAGCTGATTATAATGTACTCTTCAAGCGTTCCATTGCTTTCTTAATACCAAACAAATTTGGGAACTGTGAAAAAGAGTATTGGTGTGAATTCTTTGGGAGTTTGAGTGAAAAATGTTAAGTTAAAATAGCAATAATAGTGATGTTTACTTATTATGCAATCATGTGGACAAGTCATTGAATAGTTTATAAATTCAGAATAGCAGTTTGTTCTCTTAAACATGTTATAAAAATATTGGATATATTAATGTGGTATTTTGTGATTCATAAGTGTGTGCTACAGAATATAAATATAAACAAACTTTAATATGATGGAGAAGGCAATGGCATGAAAGTCAGCTATTCATTATTTTTTAAAATCAGTGACTGAAATACTTTCTGAAAACAGAATCCTCCCACTGAAATTCAGTAGTAAAAGCCGTCTGCTGACAAATCTCTAAATAGAAGCTTTTCTGGGTTAGTTTTATAGGAAAATTTGGGGGAATTTCAAAACCCAATGAAAACACTTCCTAAAAACTTACCCGGTGCATCTGCTGACCTACTTTTCTCGTCATCATCAAGTACTAGAAGTTTATAGCATCAACTTGCAAATGACACTTCTGAAACTTCATTGCATTAAAAAAAAATTAAAGGAGATTAGTGTTGGGTCTGTGTGAACTTGGATAGCAGTGCTGCTCAAACTAGGTACTTTGGCTGGGAGGGTAGGGAGGGGATTTCTGCATATCTAACAATGTTCCAGTTGACTGGGATGTTTTTGGTCTGCAGATCACACTAAGAAGGATTTATAAACTAAATTTTAAAATCTCAATTTTTAAAAAAATTAACAGCAAATAATCTAATCGATTGATTGCTTCTAATTCAGGCAGATTATTTGGCCTCTTACTACACTTAATCAGGCCCAATGTCAACTCAGGATAAATATCTGTTAAAGAAGAAAAAAGATAGGGAAGGTAAGGTAGTGATTTAAAATACTGGTAGATTTTCAACTTTGGGCTAATTTTAAGGTGCTTCTTTCTATGTTACAAAACTCTTCTATCATCTAGCTAATAATGTGGGCTCTGAAGGTAAGAAAGACCTGGATTTGGATTTTGATTCTACTTTTTGTGTTGCTGTATGAATTTGGCAAGTTAAAAAAATTTCCACGCTTGGTTTCCCCATGTGGTTGTCATAGAATCACAGTGAGGTTAAAGGGACGGTAGAGGCGCAGCCTCTAGTACAGTGCCTGCACACAGACAGTGCTCAATAAATAGTGCCTGCCCTACTGGTCACTGCCTGCAGTGAGCAAATGAGTCTGGGTCCAATATGATTGTGAACCTTATTGGAGTAAGACTCTTTGACTAAGAGTCTGTTGGCTATAATAGTTAACAAGGTTGCTTTCTGAAAACCAGTTCATCACCAGCATCAGCATATCATCATATTATTATCAAATAAGAAACTGATAATTGCATATAAAGTACTTTGTTTCATTTAGTTGCTAAGTCATGTCTGACTCTTCTGGGTCTGACCAGCTCCTCTGTCCCTGGGATTTCCCAGGCAAAACTGCTAGAGTTGACATTTCCTTCTCCAGGGGATCTTCTATCCAGGGATTGAACCCATGTCTCTTGCATTGACAGGGATTGTTTACACTGAGCCACCTGGGAAACTCATAAAGTACTTTACCTGGAGGAAAAATTGGATAAATTTTACTTTCAGATTACTTGTAATTTGAGACTATCTCATTTATAAATTTTAGCTTAGATCTTTAAGTATCAATCTACTTATTTTTGTCATTACTATGAATATATAAGGAAAATAAAGTATGCATACTTTGTCTTTATGAATATTTAACTGATATAGTTGCCCTAAAGCTGTGAAATGAGTTCTATAAACATACAGATTAATATTCAATACATCAAATGTCCCATATTTATCCAGCAAGTCAGATACTTTCATTTCAACCTCAGAAACTTTTTTTCCCTTCGAGGAGGCATTTGTGCAATTGTTCATATCTAACACTGTATTTATGTAAAATTACACTTCAGGATAGTTGCCTATGTAATTAACATTCAGGAAGAAATTATTTATTCAGGAGAACATTTCACAATTCAATTTCAGTCTATGACAAAGAGGCTTTTAAATGTTAATCTTATGAAAGAAAATGGAGCAAATAGTAAAGGCTGTGGATTAATGCAAGAGGCAGCTATTTACAGCATAACATTTTCCCTGACTGGGAATTATCTATTTTCTACTGGAGAGTCTAGGCATGCTTCAGATCTCACTGGGAAGTGTGGGGTTGTGCATGTCAGATGGTCTCACATCAGGTGACTAAATAAAAAGCAAAAATGGTTACAAATACATTTCTTGTTGATGCTTTAAAAGAGACAAAAGGGATAAATGCATATTGTGGTGGGGATAAAATGATTAAGAATGCGTAGACGATAAAAATGTGAGGTGTATTATTTCAGTCTCAATTCTATGGAATTTTTTTGCCTTGACTAATAATTCTTTAAAGTTTTTGAACAAATCCACACCTCCCTTCCCATCAGCTAGCTCTTAATTTTAATAACATATAGTTTCATCTCTTAAAAAAAATAAAAGAACTTTTTCTGTCACATATCTATTATTGTGGGAATTGGTGAAAGTATGGGGAAACAAGATTAGTTAAAAATATTGTCATCTATTATTTGCATGTTTTTTCTGATTACAGAATATGTTGAAATAAAATTAAAGATTGATAAACATCCAATAGAACATCAAAATGAATGGGAAAGTTATTTTCTAGCTGTATTTGTGATAGGAATTTAAAATTTTCTGTCTTTATTCATTCTTGGATATAATTTAGAAGTTTGAGTTTATTTTCAAAATAAATATATAAATACTTTTGTAGAAGAATTATGGATGATGATACATAGAAATGAGATAACATTTATGCTTGTTTAATTATAATATAAAATTCATTTGCACTGCCACCACCTTAGTCCATACCACCAAAATTTTTTGTGTGTACCATCATACCAGCTTTCTTTCTGGGCTATCTGCCTTCATACTTGTCTGATTCCCCTAGAGCAGTCAGAATTAACTTTTAAAAAGTTTTGGTCGTGCTGGCATGTGGAATCTTAGTTCCCTGACTATGGATAGAACCTGTCTTAAGCACTGGACCACCAGGAAAGTCCTCAGAATTAACTTTTTAAACCCAACTTTGCTTATATCCACAGGCTCCCACCAGTACATCTATCCACATACCAGTATCTGTTTCACTTCAACCTCTTTTACCTCCTATTTTTGGAGATGGACTCTTTATATCCTATCTAAAGGCAACCCTCTACCTATGAGTGAGATGACATCTTTTTTCAGTTACTAAATGAAACACTCCAGATTTTCTCCCTGCTCTCTCTAGCATCACACTTTACCCTCCCTATTGGGTCATTTTTTTAAGAGAATCTACCCCAATCTCCCTCTTTCTATTACCCATTTCTTTGTTCTCATTTATAGAAAACTTCCTCTCAATAGATTTATGCTCATTTATGCTCATTTCCTCCAATTCTCCTGTTCTCTCTGAGTGCCTTCCATTCAGGCCAATACCCACCATTACCTTACTGAGACTATTTTTATCAAAGTTTGACAATGACCTCCACACTGCAAACTTCAACAGTCAGTTCTTAGCCCTCATCTTCACTGAGCCAGCATGTGGCATAACTGATTATTCCTTACTCCCTGAAACACTCTCTTCAGTAGACTTCTAGGCCGTCACAACTTTCAGTATTTTTCCTTACCTCACTGGCGGCTTGTTCTGAGATTCCACCACAGACACTCATGTCTTGTTTTCTCATTTCTTTCAAGTCTTTGCTTAGATAGCATGTCCCAGTGATGTCTTCCTATTCTGCTTGTATTTGTCAGGATTATCCAGAAAAACAGAACCCTTAGGATATATATATATATGTGTGTGTGTATATATATATATATATATATATGTATATGTGTATATATGTATGTATACATATATCCTATATATCCTCTGTGTGTGTGTGTGTGTGTGTGTGTGTGTGTGTGTACCATAAGAGAAAGGGGGAGAGAAATAGTTATTACAAAGAATTAGCTCATGTGATTATGGAGGTGAGAAGTCCCAGGACCTGCATTAGGCAAGCTGGAGACCAAGAGAGCTGGGTGTATTGCTCCAGTCTATATCAGACGACCTGAGAGCCAAGAGGTGGTCTGTGTTCCAACTCAAAAGCAGGAGCAGGTCTGCGTTCCAGTTAAAGCAAAGCTGGACTTCAGGCAGGTGAAGTTCCCTCTTACTCAGTCTTGAATTTCCTATTCATATCTTCAACATATTGAATGATGTCCATCGATATTAGGAAGGGCAATCTGCTTAATTCAGTCTACAGAGTCAAATGCTAATCTCATCCAGAAGCAGACATACTGAGAATAATGTTTGACCCAGTGTCTGGGCAGTGCATGTCCCAGGTAAGTTGACACATAAAAGTAACCATTATACCTCCCAAATGAAGATGGCAGGCCACACTGGCACACCCTGTCCTTTCCCTGTCTTGTTTCCATGGCAGCCACTGCCATCCACATATTGCTGTGCTTCGCTTATTTACTGACTGGGTGACTGTCCCTTCCATGGGGTAGTTCCATGAGGGCAAAGAATTGTGTCTTTATGACTGTACCTCCTATTCCACAGCAGTGTTTGGCATGTAGTAGATGAAGATTAAATTTATTGATTGAGTGAATAAGTGTTACCCCCTTGCTTAAAACTTTCCAATAGCTTATTACTGCATTTAAGATAAAAATCCAAAATTCTTACCATGTTCTTCAAACCCAGTATAGTCTGCCCATTCCTTGCTCTCTAACTTCCTGTGTTTTCTCTCATAAACTCATGTTCTGTGAAGTCAAGGATCATGCTGAGTTCAGTTCAGTTCAGTTGCTCAGTCATGTCCAACTCTTTGAGATGCCATGAATCGTAGCACACCAGGTCTCCCTGTCCATCACCAACTCCCAAAGTTCGCACAGATTCACGTCCATCGAGTCAGTGATGCCATCCAGCCATCTCATTCTCTGTCGTCCCCTCTCCTCCTGCCCCCCCCAATCCCTCCCAGCATCAGAGTCCTTTCCAATGAGTCAACTCTTTGCATGAGGTGGCCAAAGTATTGGAGTTTCAGCTTCAGCATCATTCCTTCCAAAGAAATCCCAGGCCTGATCTCCTTCAGAATGGACTGGTTGGATCTCCTTGCAGTCCAAGGAACTCTGAAGAGTCTTCTCCAACACTACAGTTCAAAAGCATCAATTCTTCTGCAGCCTTCTTCACAGTCCAACTCTCACACCCATACACGACCACAGGAAAAACCATAGCCTTGACTAGATGGACCTTAGTTGGCAAAGTAATGTCTCTGCTTTTCAATATACTATCTAGGTTGCTCATAACTTTTCTTCCAAGGAGTAAGCATCTTTTAATTTCATGGCTGCAGTCACCATCTGCAGTGACTTTGGAGTCCCCCAAAATAGAGTCTGATACTGTTTCCACTGTTTGCCCATCTATTTCCCATGAAGTGATGGGACCAGATGCCGTGATCTTCGTTTTCTGAATGTTGAGCTTTAAGCCAGCTTTTTCACTCTCCTCTTTCACTTTCATCAAGAGGCTCTTTAGGTCCTCTTCACTTTCTGCCATAAGGGTGGTGNATATATTAATGTGGTATTTTGTGATTCATAAGTGTGTGCTACAGAATATAAATATAAACAAACTTTAATATGATGGAGAAGGCAATGGCATGAAAGTCAGCTATTCATTATTTTTTAAAATCAGTGACTGAAATACTTTCTGAAAACAGAATCCTCCCACTGAAATTCAGTAGTAAAAGCCGTCTGCTGACAAATCTCTAAATAGAAGCTTTTCTGGGTTAGTTTTATAGGAAAATTTGGGGGAATTTCAAAACCCAATGAAAACACTTCCTAAAAACTTACCCGGTGCATCTGCTGACCTACTTTTCTCGTCATCATCAAGTACTAGAAGTTTATAGCATCAACTTGCAAATGACACTTCTGAAACTTCATTGCATTAAAAAAAAATTAAAGGAGATTAGTGTTGGGTCTGTGTGAACTTGGATAGCAGTGCTGCTCAAACTAGGTACTTTGGCTGGGAGGGTAGGGAGGGGATTTCTGCATATCTAACAATGTTCCAGTTGACTGGGATGTTTTTGGTCTGCAGATCACACTAAGAAGGATTTATAAACTAAATTTTAAAATCTCAATTTTTAAAAAAATTAACAGCAAATAATCTAATCGATTGATTGCTTCTAATTCAGGCAGATTATTTGGCCTCTTACTACACTTAATCAGGCCCAATGTCAACTCAGGATAAATATCTGTTAAAGAAGAAAAAAGATAGGGAAGGTAAGGTAGTGATTTAAAATACTGGTAGATTTTCAACTTTGGGCTAATTTTAAGGTGCTTCTTTCTATGTTACAAAACTCTTCTATCATCTAGCTAATAATGTGGGCTCTGAAGGTAAGAAAGACCTGGATTTGGATTTTGATTCTACTTTTTGTGTTGCTGTATGAATTTGGCAAGTTAAAAAAATTTCCACGCTTGGTTTCCCCATGTGGTTGTCATAGAATCACAGTGAGGTTAAAGGGACGGTAGAGGCGCAGCCTCTAGTACAGTGCCTGCACACAGACAGTGCTCAATAAATAGTGCCTGCCCTACTGGTCACTGCCTGCAGTGAGCAAATGAGTCTGGGTCCAATATGATTGTGAACCTTATTGGAGTAAGACTCTTTGACTAAGAGTCTGTTGGCTATAATAGTTAACAAGGTTGCTTTCTGAAAACCAGTTCATCACCAGCATCAGCATATCATCATATTATTATCAAATAAGAAACTGATAATTGCATATAAAGTACTTTGTTTCATTTAGTTGCTAAGTCATGTCTGACTCTTCTGGGTCTGACCAGCTCCTCTGTCCCTGGGATTTCCCAGGCAAAACTGCTAGAGTTGACATTTCCTTCTCCAGGGGATCTTCTATCCAGGGATTGAACCCATGTCTCTTGCATTGACAGGGATTGTTTACACTGAGCCACCTGGGAAACTCATAAAGTACTTTACCTGGAGGAAAAATTGGATAAATTTTACTTTCAGATTACTTGTAATTTGAGACTATCTCATTTATAAATTTTAGCTTAGATCTTTAAGTATCAATCTACTTATTTTTGTCATTACTATGAATATATAAGGAAAATAAAGTATGCATACTTTGTCTTTATGAATATTTAACTGATATAGTTGCCCTAAAGCTGTGAAATGAGTTCTATAAACATACAGATTAATATTCAATACATCAAATGTCCCATATTTATCCAGCAAGTCAGATACTTTCATTTCAACCTCAGAAACTTTTTTTCCCTTCGAGGAGGCATTTGTGCAATTGTTCATATCTAACACTGTATTTATGTAAAATTACACTTCAGGATAGTTGCCTATGTAATTAACATTCAGGAAGAAATTATTTATTCAGGAGAACATTTCACAATTCAATTTCAGTCTATGACAAAGAGGCTTTTAAATGTTAATCTTATGAAAGAAAATGGAGCAAATAGTAAAGGCTGTGGATTAATGCAAGAGGCAGCTATTTACAGCATAACATTTTCCCTGACTGGGAATTATCTATTTTCTACTGGAGAGTCTAGGCATGCTTCAGATCTCACTGGGAAGTGTGGGGTTGTGCATGTCAGATGGTCTCACATCAGGTGACTAAATAAAAAGCAAAAATGGTTACAAATACATTTCTTGTTGATGCTTTAAAAGAGACAAAAGGGATAAATGCATATTGTGGTGGGGATAAAATGATTAAGAATGCGTAGACGATAAAAATGTGAGGTGTATTATTTCAGTCTCAATTCTATGGAATTTTTTTGCCTTGACTAATAATTCTTTAAAGTTTTTGAACAAATCCACACCTCCCTTCCCATCAGCTAGCTCTTAATTTTAATAACATATAGTTTCATCTCTTAAAAAAAATAAAAGAACTTTTTCTGTCACATATCTATTATTGTGGGAATTGGTGAAAGTATGGGGAAACAAGATTAGTTAAAAATATTGTCATCTATTATTTGCATGTTTTTTCTGATTACAGAATATGTTGAAATAAAATTAAAGATTGATAAACATCCAATAGAACATCAAAATGAATGGGAAAGTTATTTTCTAGCTGTATTTGTGATAGGAATTTAAAATTTTCTGTCTTTATTCATTCTTGGATATAATTTAGAAGTTTGAGTTTATTTTCAAAATAAATATATAAATACTTTTGTAGAAGAATTATGGATGATGATACATAGAAATGAGATAACATTTATGCTTGTTTAATTATAATATAAAATTCATTTGCACTGCCACCACCTTAGTCCATACCACCAAAATTTTTTGTGTGTACCATCATACCAGCTTTCTTTCTGGGCTATCTGCCTTCATACTTGTCTGATTCCCCTAGAGCAGTCAGAATTAACTTTTAAAAAGTTTTGGTCGTGCTGGCATGTGGAATCTTAGTTCCCTGACTATGGATAGAACCTGTCTTAAGCACTGGACCACCAGGAAAGTCCTCAGAATTAACTTTTTAAACCCAACTTTGCTTATATCCACAGGCTCCCACCAGTACATCTATCCACATACCAGTATCTGTTTCACTTCAACCTCTTTTACCTCCTATTTTTGGAGATGGACTCTTTATATCCTATCTAAAGGCAACCCTCTACCTATGAGTGAGATGACATCTTTTTTCAGTTACTAAATGAAACACTCCAGATTTTCTCCCTGCTCTCTCTAGCATCACACTTTACCCTCCCTATTGGGTCATTTTTTTAAGAGAATCTACCCCAATCTCCCTCTTTCTATTACCCATTTCTTTGTTCTCATTTATAGAAAACTTCCTCTCAATAGATTTATGCTCATTTATGCTCATTTCCTCCAATTCTCCTGTTCTCTCTGAGTGCCTTCCATTCAGGCCAATACCCACCATTACCTTACTGAGACTATTTTTATCAAAGTTTGACAATGACCTCCACACTGCAAACTTCAACAGTCAGTTCTTAGCCCTCATCTTCACTGAGCCAGCATGTGGCATAACTGATTATTCCTTACTCCCTGAAACACTCTCTTCAGTAGACTTCTAGGCCGTCACAACTTTCAGTATTTTTCCTTACCTCACTGGCGGCTTGTTCTGAGATTCCACCACAGACACTCATGTCTTGTTTTCTCATTTCTTTCAAGTCTTTGCTTAGATAGCATGTCCCAGTGATGTCTTCCTATTCTGCTTGTATTTGTCAGGATTATCCAGAAAAACAGAACCCTTAGGATATATATATATATGTGTGTGTGTATATATATATATATATATATATGTATATGTGTATATATGTATGTATACATATATCCTATATATCCTCTGTGTGTGTGTGTGTGTGTGTGTGTGTGTGTGTGTACCATAAGAGAAAGGGGGAGAGAAATAGTTATTACAAAGAATTAGCTCATGTGATTATGGAGGTGAGAAGTCCCAGGACCTGCATTAGGCAAGCTGGAGACCAAGAGAGCTGGGTGTATTGCTCCAGTCTATATCAGACGACCTGAGAGCCAAGAGGTGGTCTGTGTTCCAACTCAAAAGCAGGAGCAGGTCTGCGTTCCAGTTAAAGCAAAGCTGGACTTCAGGCAGGTGAAGTTCCCTCTTACTCAGTCTTGAATTTCCTATTCATATCTTCAACATATTGAATGATGTCCATCGATATTAGGAAGGGCAATCTGCTTAATTCAGTCTACAGAGTCAAATGCTAATCTCATCCAGAAGCAGACATACTGAGAATAATGTTTGACCCAGTGTCTGGGCAGTGCATGTCCCAGGTAAGTTGACACATAAAAGTAACCATTATACCTCCCAAATGAAGATGGCAGGCCACACTGGCACACCCTGTCCTTTCCCTGTCTTGTTTCCATGGCAGCCACTGCCATCCACATATTGCTGTGCTTCGCTTATTTACTGACTGGGTGACTGTCCCTTCCATGGGGTAGTTCCATGAGGGCAAAGAATTGTGTCTTTATGACTGTACCTCCTATTCCACAGCAGTGTTTGGCATGTAGTAGATGAAGATTAAATTTATTGATTGAGTGAATAAGTGTTACCCCCTTGCTTAAAACTTTCCAATAGCTTATTACTGCATTTAAGATAAAAATCCAAAATTCTTACCATGTTCTTCAAACCCAGTATAGTCTGCCCATTCCTTGCTCTCTAACTTCCTGTGTTTTCTCTCATAAACTCATGTTCTGTGAAGTCAAGGATCATGCTGAGTTCAGTTCAGTTCAGTTGCTCAGTCATGTCCAACTCTTTGAGATGCCATGAATCGTAGCACACCAGGTCTCCCTGTCCATCACCAACTCCCAAAGTTCGCACAGATTCACGTCCATCGAGTCAGTGATGCCATCCAGCCATCTCATTCTCTGTCGTCCCCTCTCCTCCTGCCCCCCCCAATCCCTCCCAGCATCAGAGTCCTTTCCAATGAGTCAACTCTTTGCATGAGGTGGCCAAAGTATTGGAGTTTCAGCTTCAGCATCATTCCTTCCAAAGAAATCCCAGGCCTGATCTCCTTCAGAATGGACTGGTTGGATCTCCTTGCAGTCCAAGGAACTCTGAAGAGTCTTCTCCAACACTACAGTTCAAAAGCATCAATTCTTCTGCAGCCTTCTTCACAGTCCAACTCTCACACCCATACACGACCACAGGAAAAACCATAGCCTTGACTAGATGGACCTTAGTTGGCAAAGTAATGTCTCTGCTTTTCAATATACTATCTAGGTTGCTCATAACTTTTCTTCCAAGGAGTAAGCATCTTTTAATTTCATGGCTGCAGTCACCATCTGCAGTGACTTTGGAGTCCCCCAAAATAGAGTCTGATACTGTTTCCACTGTTTGCCCATCTATTTCCCATGAAGTGATGGGACCAGATGCCGTGATCTTCGTTTTCTGAATGTTGAGCTTTAAGCCAGCTTTTTCACTCTCCTCTTTCACTTTCATCAAGAGGCTCTTTAGGTCCTCTTCACTTTCTGCCATAAGGGTGGTGTCATCTGCATATCTGAGGTTATTGATATTTCTCCCAGCAATCTTGATTCCAGCTTGTGTTTCTTCCAGTCCAGCATTTCTCATGATGTACTCTGCATATAAGTTAAATAAGCAGGGTGATAATATACAGCCTTGATGTACTCTTCTTCCTAGTTTATCCACCTCCAAATCCCTAGTTTGTTGAACGATCCTTAACATACAGAAAGCATTCAATACATATTTGTTGCATAATGAAGGCTTGCAAGGAAAGGATGGCATAATCAGAGGTTGCCTGCCTTTTCAGCTCATAGTTTAGTATGTGATATCATCCATCCACAATGGATGCAATGTTAGCATCTGACCCTGAATTTCAATAATGTGGAGGTACTCAAATCTGAGCTAGAACCCTGACTAGAAAGTTCTATCTCTGCTTGAATTACATATGTGGCTTTGAAAAGTTCTTAATATCTGTGAACCTTACTTCTTTCCTCATTTATAAAATGGAGAGATTGGACTGGATCAGATATTTTCCAAATATATTCTATGAGCATGTAGGGTTGCCTCAAGCCCTGTTCCCTACCTTTGATCAAAGGGACTCCTGTCCTATGTATGTTTAGACTAGCAGTGTCCCAGGACGTCCCTGGTGGTCCAGTGGCTAAGAACTCCAGATCCCAATGCAAGGGGCCTGGGGGCAGTTCCTGGTGAGGGAACTAGATCCCACACGCCACAGCTGATTTCACCTGCCACAACTGAATCCTGCATGCTGCAGCTAAGACCTGGTACAGTCAGATAAATAAATATAAATTTTTAAAAAAAATTTAAAAAAAGAATTAGTAGGTTCTCATGTATGATTTTATGTAAAAATGGACATGGGAGGTATACCAATGTTTTAAAACAGAAACTAAAAATGCCACTGGACACCCCAGAAGAAGGTCAAGTGCTCCTAGTCATGACTTTCTGTGATATTAAGAGCATGTGGAAGTCAAATAAGAGGGGAAGAGTGGAGTGCTAATGGCTAGAAGGGAGTTCTCAGACATATGATTCCTGGGTGGGACTTGCTGGCAAAACTGTGTGGAAACCACATGTACCAAATTGTGGTAGCTTGTTAGAGGTACAAAGAAGAGACCACGTGGGGGGTTAGAATATTATATGGATTGGCCCTGGATTGTGCAAGATATTGGATGCTATGCCCGCAAACTTCTATAAATATATTATAATTCTATAAATATAAATATTACTTCTATAAATATTAAGGAGTCACTGTAGTGGTTTAAACAGCTGATGATAAAAATGGCCTTTAGAAAGATAAGACATAGAACACTAGCAGGCCACTCCAGGAACTAAGCCTTCAAGAGGCAGGTGATCTGATTAAATTACTCTGTTTATTGTTCATTCAGTGATTTGAGGGCTTGACATTTAATTCTTGGATTATCTGAAGATTTTTCTGATCTCTGTACACCAGGGCATACTGATTAGGGAGCTCATATACTTTTGGTGTTCAGACCCTAGTATGACTTTAAATTCTAAAGAGCTAGTCTGTTTGAGATTCCTTCTGTTTTGTGCTAAACGTGGTCAATTGTGGTGAAATTAAACTTAAGCTCCTTACAGTCCTTTCAGTGGTTATCTGCACATATCTTTTTTGGTAAGGAGGGGTGTGTGTCACTCATCTGAATAGAGGGTACCACTGAGTTGTTTTACTGAAACCCAAGATATTTCTAGGTGAATGACAGAGTGCCCTAAGAGGCCCTCTGATGGCTAGGGTATTGATGGATGAAGACTTATTTCCTATTGACTGTGTTCCTTGAATGGAATAGGAACAGTGTCATCCCTAATCCATTAAGCTGACATCTCTTGTAATTGAAAGCCAAACAGGTTTGTGTAATAAATATTGCTTGTGGATTTGTGTATGTGTTGAGGAGAGGCAAAGTGAGGTAGAAGAAAAAAATGAGGAGGGAAGACTGGCAAGTAGTTGTTGAAACCCCAGTGTTTTTAAAGGACTTGAACTTGGGCACCATTGAGTGAATAGTCTACGGACGTGTGCTAGAACACACCCAAAGAAATGAGTGTCTCATTTTGAGCTACATTTCCTATAATAGTATCACTTGTGATAAGGGTTTCTATCATTTGTTATGATTTTTTAAAAAATTCTCTGAGCCTACATAGAGGATATTGCCTACTGGGATAAAAAAATTAAAATAATAATTAGAAAAATCACTTTGGGGATGGGATTGGGAAGTGCCAGGGATGAAAAGGAGATAAAATAGAGAAATCACTTCTGGGATCCAGATTGTGTTATTAATACGTAGTACAACATTGAAGTTGCAGTTAACTGAATTGGTGGTTCAGGTTAAACTTTAGGTATTTAATTCAGTCACTGTGTGGCTTAGCAGGCTTGCAAGAGTCTGGCTGTCTATTGGAGGAGAGAAAAATAAACAAATGCCAATAAAACAAGTAGGGGCTATACTGTATATGCTATTTTTGAGCATAGAAAGGCAGGGGACCTAACCCAAATTTGTGGGTGTGGAAGCATTGGGAGTGTCTATGAGCTAAACTGAATATTAGTAGAGTTTATTGCAGGACAGTGACAAGGGAAGACTTCTGATTTATATGCCATTAACTCTATGAGATTAGTACTACTGGAGACTCTCTCTCTGGTCGTGGAGGAGATTGATGTGACAGTGGAACTATGGAAGAACAAAAAGAGACGCAGCTGGAGTAGGAAGCAGGGTCTGGATCGTGAAGGTCTCATCAAGGTTAAGGGATCTCGGTGAAATGGAAATAATTAAAGGAGAAAAAGAAAATGCTACCACTGTAAACAACAACAAAAAGAGTTGCAAAATCCTAATCCAGGAGTTTGGTACATAACAGTAAATGTTCTTAGAAAATAATTTTAGGGGAGCAGAGAAAGATTCAAAAAATGAAGTAAAAAAAGTGAAATAAAGAGAGTTCCGTATTTTGGGTTAAGTTTTTGATATTTGTTTCTCCCCTAGTTGAAGTCTAACTGTTAAGCTCCTGGTTAGTTCCATAAATTATCTCTGGTAATATAGGGTTTGGAAACACAAGGGATGACTCTGGGACTGCTCTAGGTTCCAGGCCCTCTGAAATGATCTTCATATGGGTTACAAGAGGGACCAAGTATTGATTATTTGCATGAATGAAGCAGCTAACCTCATAGAGAGCCGTTTTCTGGGATGGAACAAA
The DNA here is from genome assembly GCA_006410735.1 of Raphicerus campestris. Classification (NCBI taxonomy): domain Eukaryota; kingdom Metazoa; phylum Chordata; class Mammalia; order Artiodactyla; family Bovidae; genus Raphicerus; species Raphicerus campestris. The sequence continues at coordinate 1,219,444 of SJYW01001686.1, forward strand.
CTGGGATCTGCATTGCCCGTTAAAGGGAGGAGCAGCTACTCAGCTCCAGCTGATGGTTGCCACACGGAACCTTGCCCTGGTGTTGCCACATCTTCCACTTTGTAAAATACCGACAACTAAGTGAAATCTCCTCTGGTCCTTGCCTTTGCTTATATCACAGCTACTGCTTAGCATTTGTAACATTAGAGTCATAAAACTGTGCAAGCTATTATGAATTTTCATTAAGAAATAACCAACAGTTCATAAAGTTTCCATTTTTAATAACTCTAGAACACTGTCTTATTAATTCTGAGTGAGGATATAAAATGCTGAGTGGAATGGATATCTGCAATGGCCTCAATTGTCCCACCTCTATCTGCAAGCAACCTATATGGGAAGCCTGTTAATTGCGAAGGCTGCTGAACCCGGTTTGGAATGTAGTTTGCACCCATCTCTCTGGTGGGCCTAGGTCTTAGATGTGCCCAGGTTCTGCTACAACTCTCCCTTTTCTATCAGCCGGATGCCTTGTCCTCTGTTGGTGTGGCCAATGGGAACACTGACAGAAATTCTGGGAGAGGAAGAGTGGGGTCATGTTATTTATTCCCTTGGTTGCCTCACAGAGTATCCACATCACACAGTTGTTGAGACATTTAAATGATGTAAACTTAGTATAGGCCCCAGCACATATAAGCTGTCGACAAAACTTCTTTTAATTAAATTTTGATTTCATAAGTATAACTGATGTAGTCCACACATGCAAGAAGTCAAATAATATTTCCCTGTCTCCCCTGTTGTAAGTGAATCTTCCAAGGCAACCTGCTTTCCCCAACTCTCTTTTTAGATTTTGGTACTCCATCCTTCTCATCTTTGAGTCTAATGGGAAGGTTGATTTTAGCTTCACTGCTTCTAGTTTCAGATTTCTTTTATCCCCACTCAGATGGTAAAGATGAATTTCTTTTTAAATAAACCCTCCTAGCATTTTGGCGCTAGTGGTAAAGAACTTGCCTGACAACGCAGGAGACATACGAGACAAGAGTTCCATCCCTGGGCTGGGAAGATCCTCCAGAAGAGGAAATGTCAACCCACTCCATTATTCTTGCCTGGAGAATCCCATGGACACAAGTGCCTGGAGGGCTCTACACCATAGGGTCACAAAGAGTCAGACACAACTGAAGCCACTTAGCAGGTAGAATTATCTTAATATAAGCATGATATCCACTTCCTGTTGGAATCCAGACTATTTGATACTTGAAGTCATTGCCATCTCTTGGTTGGACTCGCTCTGTCTCCAGTCCTGTTTCAGGCAGAGCCAACATAACATGCAGTTCCAAATATACCATTTCCCTTCTAAATATCTCTCACGATCTACTCTCTTCAACGTAGCTTCCATTTCTATCTTCTATTTAAACAACTCTTTTTCGATTACAACTTTACCTATATCTTTACCTGTCTTTGTCTTTTGCCAGTCACTGGTGGAGATAGAGCCCTATACCCTCCCCCCTTTTTTTTAAGTTTATTTTTTAATTGGAGGAAAATTGCTTTGCAATGTTGTGTTGGTTTTTGCTGTACAACGATGCGAATCAGCCATAATTATACATATATCTCCTCTCTGTTGGGCCTCCCTCCGCTCCCCACACCCACCTCTCTAGGTAATCACAAAGCCCTACTTTTTTTTTTTTT